>WOGL01000526.1:0-14321 GCA_015342145.1 Leptinotarsa rubiginosa | reverse complement strand
TGCTTATGTTGACTGATTAAAATTTGCAACTTCGTCAGTAAGACCAAATGTTCTTTGGGCAATAAAGCATATTATTATTACTAATTATGGCATGCCACAAGGCTCGATTCTCGGACCTTTACTATTTTGCATGTGTATGTAATATTATCTCACAAATTTATGCTGCCAAATGTCTTTCCACGCCAATGTAGTTCTCGTTAACTTGGGGGGTGATCAGTGATGTTTTGTAGCAACAAAAAATGCAAGCAAGCATAATTTTCCTATTATCCACGCTAATTAAAATTTAGTGAAAGTAGTGTACATACATCAACAGTTATTAGAAGGAAAACATTTCAGTGTTGTAATAGGTTAATATGTTGCAGACTGTTCAATGAAAGTCTTACAAAGGTGTTACTTGAATTATTTCGTAACATTTTAATTAAAACAACTCATCATGCTTTCAACTCATCAATTTTATTCTGAATGTTACCTATTTTAAGGCTGGAACTAAAATTTACAGCCCTAACGAGGTGCATGCCATTTCAGTTTCATGTTTCATTTATAGTTTCAGTTATTTGTTATTAGCGAAAGATATGTCGGCTTCAAAGCTATTGATAAAAGTATTATTATATGTACTGACGACTGAATTTCAAACAAATCAAAACAAATATCAAATATGTTCCATCATTTAATTGACAGTCTGACTCAACAAACAGCAAATAAACAAGTCAATTCGTAAAAACCCCAGAACGAAACTAGTCGAAAAGACCGAAGCCCATATCGTCATCCTCGCTCTCGGATTCCTCTTTCTTCTCTTCCTTCTTGGCGGATGCGGGTTCGGCCGCAGCTGCAGCGGCCACAGGGGCTGCAGTAACGGCGGCAAACTTGCTTGGGTCCTACAAGAAAAATAAGTGGTTAGTACAGTTCAAAAAGTAGACACATTTCAGGCACTCTCTTGAAATAGTCAGTAAAAGGTGTCCACATGTGTCTGCCTGGTGCCAGTGGGTTCAGCTATTTCTAGCTCTGGCACCGTATGGAGCCATTGAGAGACGAAAAATATTCATCATGATAAAATTTTATATCTAGAGAAGTGTGTGGTTTGATCAAATACAATTGAATTTGACTACTTTAACTATGGTATATTTCATCAAAATCAGAACAAGATGGTAGCTTTTGAGAATATTAATTTTCAGTTTAGAAAATGAACGTGTCCAATTATGTTCTGATATGACATTTGTGTACATGTGTCATGTTAATCCTCAGTGTATTACGGGAAAGAAAATAAATCTCTACCTCTTATACTCAACGAGACTTAACATTAAAAAAAAAAACGTGAGATTCCCCTTGACAGTTTACGAAACAGAGATCTGTATTTTGCTATTCAATAGCATCCTCAGGCTTCACAATACCAACTACACAGAGTATTAGTATTATGTTTGTTTGATTTCCGGGTTTAGCCATGATCTTCTTTGGTTACAATCTCCAAACGTTTCAACTGCAACAGTCATCTTCAGTGGCGTGGTCGAAGTACTCTTCTTGAGATGACTGTCGTAGTTGCAGTTGAAACGTTTCAAGATTGTTACAGTTTCAGTCGATGATACATCTAAAAGAATACTTTGACCACGCCACTGAAGATGACTGCCACAGTTGCAATTAAAACTGTTTGCGAGATTGTAACTGAAGAAAACCACGGCTAAATCTGGAAACCAAACAAAATATAGACATCAACCATGAGAGTCTACATTCCTATATTAGTATTAGTCAGTACTTTGATGCCTGAATATGCTATTGTATAGTTAAACATATGTCACAGTTTTGTAAACTGCAAAGCAGAAATATCACATTGAAGAATTTTTTGAATATGTTAATATAATAAATCAACTATCTATACCATGGTTCAGAGGATCCATCAGTGAACCTTTCTAAATTCTTGAAGTCTTTGAAATTCATTTTCAATGGATTAGCAACGCCTATTTTGCCTCACTGCCAATCAACAAAATTTATAAATCACATAAAAAAAGTACCATTTGTTTACACGTTTGTTGTTTCTGAAACCTAATAGAGAGCAGTTTTCACAGGAATATTATAAGAAAAAATTGTCTTCAGAAAGGAATCAATTTCAAATATTTTACCAGTTTCTATATTACCAACAAAAAAACCTTGCACACTTCAAACAAAAGTGAACCAGATTGCAATAGAAAAAAAAAAAGACTCACCTTGATGAACTCCTTGATGGTAGCAGCTTCCTTGAATTCAACGTCAGTAACAGCAGCAATAGCCAACAGATTTTTGAATCCGTTAGCAATGCTGTGAGGAGCAGAAGCTGTTGTAGGATTCCCGATGCTCAAACAGACGGCAGCTAAGTTAGCAACACCTGCGAGGAACTTCTCTCTTAGATCCTCGGGTTTGAAGTCCAGAATTGCTGGGATAAAGATGGTGCCAGGATGGTGTACCTGTTCCACTTGAAGACCATAAGAGAATGGAGAGATTTCCAACATAATCAGAAGTGTAGCTGAAGCACATACTTTGTCGCCAGGTTTCATTATTTCACTGGTACCTTTGGAAATCTTGGCAACGGCAATAGCCGTTAACAATGAATCCGTTAACAATGCTGTGAGGAGCAGAAGTTGTTGTAGGATTCCCGATACTCAAACAGACGACAGCTAAGTTAGCGGGGAACTTCTTTCTCAGATCCTCGGATTTGATGTCCAGAATTGCTGGGGCAAAGATGGTGCTAGAATCGTAAACCTGTTCCACTTGAAGACCATAAGAGAATGGAGAGATGTTAAACATACTCAGAAGTGTGGCTTCTGAAGCACCAACTTTGTCGCCAGGTTTCAAAATGTGGACATCGTAGATGATTTCAATGGTACCCTTAGAAATCTCAAAGCCTCTTAAAGAATACTCAAAGCCTGGAAGAAACATGTCATTTCGGGTCCCAATCCGGTATTCTGTGCTGGAATAACAACAGGACGAGGTGCCATGGCTCCATTACGCGCTGGGGCCCTGACTTTGTTCTCGAGAAGCTTGTCACGGATCTCTACAAGGTCCGAACGGGTGAAGACAAACCCTACATTACCATAGATGTGAGGCAAGATCTTCTCCAAATCCGGGTTGCGATCTATATGTCCTTTGATGGTTTTGCGGCAAAAAATACAAGCGCCATGCGTATATATAGGAATGCTATCCGCTGGTCCTGTTCAGTTTCCAAGGTGAAGTTGATGCTGGGGTGTTGAGCGCTCAAGTGGTCTAGAAAGAGGTGTAGAGCGCCCTTTCCATGTTTTCAGGTGACAAAGGTGTCATCCACTAAACGTAGCCACAAGGATTGCTTTCTCTTCAAATGTTGCATGAAGAAGTTGGCTATCATTGGGCTAAGTGGCAGAAATAAAAAAATCATTTCATTTCAATTGTTCAATTTTAATTTTTTTGCCTACTTCTTATTTTATTGTAATTTTTATAGTTTTAATTTTCAAATATTTTGTTTGAATTTTCAACTTTGTTTGTTCTTTCAGATATTTCAAATCATATTATATCATATTAGACAATAAAAATCCGAAGTAACGAAATTCACCACGAAACATTGTCAACCACCTTCGAACTAATAGTTTTATTATATTCCAGATCTTAGTACAGATGATTCGTCGTACAGAAATCAAGCTCAAGTATCTGCACATCCTTCCCAAGGCGAAATAAAAGACATATTGGAGACGATTTTGAATAGGGCTTTATATTTTTTAAACGATAAACAAGAAGCTATTGATTGTTGTGCATACGATAAAGCATGCTTAGAAAGTACAGATGAAATTTCCAAGATGTTAGAGAAGATACTTGTGAAGGTGAGGAAAGTATAACAACTACAATTGCAAAAAACTTTGCTGTACCGCAATGTTCTATCCTTGGACCACTCCTTTCAGCAATTTACATCAACAACTTTCATTAATTTGTCAGCAACAGTAAAATATATTTTTGACCCGATAAAACTTGATTGTATTGTGATCACAAATTCTCAGTTTACTCACACCAGAGAAATACACCCCCCTGTATATGGGATCGTTCAGCCAAAGGTATTAATTTTTTTTTAATTTAGTTTGGTAGCGTGAGAGTTGCTGCCACCAGATCAGAAAAAGTTTGTAATCAGTCATGTTCACACGGATTGAGAATTAGTAGGCAACTTGGTCAACAGCTGAATTTTTCTTACCTTCTAATCTTCGTAGAGAAATGGCTTGGTTATGCCACCAATTATATACTCAGAGACTGGATTCGGCCACGGCTTAACGTGGTCTTTTAGGGGTTTGAGGGAATGAAATAATATTAGCAGAGTGTTCACAAACCAACTTTATTGATGAGTAAAGTTGGCGGAATAATCGGATTAACAATTGAAAAAATAAAATGAACAAAAATTAATACTGAAGGTTAACCTACACAAAATATAAGTAAAAGAATAGTTTCAATATTATTTACTGAACGTTATTTACACTATATAAAAGAAAAAGAAATATATAATTATAACCATGAGAACACTATGGATAAACTACTAAAACAAAATGAAGGGATTATTCCTCAGAGAATTGAAGTAACTTCGCTCAGGACATAGGTATGCCTTGCCTGAATTCTACTACTACTACTATAAAACCAACTAAAATACAACTCTGAGAAACTATCAAGAGACCCACTTAATCGCTCCTTCCTGTATAACGTAGGAAATTACTATGACCTATAATGACCTAATAAAATGAAAAGGGAACCCGATTCGTAGCTATATTATTATGGTAAATGTTCACTAATACCCTAGGTGCCAAATCGAAAATATAAACCACATACGCATGCAATAACATCTACACTATATATCAGAATTGTTTAAAATACGCTCACCAAAATTATTGTAGATGGACTCCCCTGAAAACTCCAACAAAAGCCACTATTTCCCCAAAAACTCTTACCAGGAACTCGAAAAATCTCTAAATCACTAAATTGAATAAACCCTCGAATACTTCCAAAACCCAATTAGTATCACTTCTCTAAACAGTGATTTGAATTTCAATTCACTCAAAATTTCCTCTAGAATTTCCAGCTACTGTAAGAAATTCAACTGGATTCACCAAATCTTCGCGCACCACTGCCTTAAAAACTTTTCAAAAAAAACTATCCACCTTAACTCTGTTAGGGGATGTAATTAACATTCTTTCAGAACAGTTTCAGCCAATCGGAAAGTCTGAAATTGTTTCTAAGACTGGTACTCTTATCGCCACCTCATGGTCCGGCGAATAAGTCCGTAAGAATTCACGTCTAGTTCCCGACATTTCTAATGCCGTGAGTCTCCTACTGATATATAGATGTCACTGCAAGGGTCATTTTCATATTTTTTTACTGTCTTGAATAGGGGTATGTAGACCCATACCAGACATAATTTTATCATGTCGTTAAAATTAAAAGTGACACTCTAATCCCTGGAAACATACATTTAGATATTTATTTTGCGTTTAACTGCTTTTTGACTTTTATTCTAAATAGGGTATACAGAATGGACAACACATTTTTGACCCTTAACGGAAGATAATGAAATGAATGATGAGGTTGAATGTTTGAAAATATCGAATTTCTTAGCATTAAGCAGTTAATTTTAACGACTTTTCCTGTAAATGGCTTGGCTCTGTTGGCCTTAAGGTTATTTCTGAAAGCTGATAAGGTTCCCTTTTTATACAAAAGCACATGTGTTTGGTATCTAAAATTCAACGAAAAAATAATATATCCAACTTATTACACCAACACCACGCATGAGCCTACATTACTTCCAATTAACCCTGATGCTAATGGATTGAGGCGCGAATGGAAAAAAATCTCGAATGTTGGTCAACACAATTTGGGACAGATGGGTAAAAGAATATCTTCCACGTTTGACGAAAAGGAGTAAGTGGTCCAACGACAGCAAACCCATCGCAGAGGGTGATATAGTAGTTGTGGTCGACGACCAAGCTCCACGATATTAATGGTGTTCCCTCTTAGCTCAGTTGGAAATTGGTGAAATTGAAAATTGTACTCACCGATTGAGATTTGGTTGTTGATACTTTTCCTTGGCTTGTCGGTCCAACTGTGTTCATTCGGTAAACTTGGTTGGGAAGGAAAGTTGGGATAAGGAAATATGAACAATTCCACAATTTCTTGAAATCGAAAGGACCAGCTAGCCGAACCTAGCACCGTTGTCGAGCTTTTTCAATAACTTATAAAAAATAAAGAAAACCGCCGAAAAATGTACACCCGATGTGCATTGATGATAATATATATCTCTTATTGAATTATTTTTCCCACTCTCTGGTCAGCCCAAGAATACAATGTTGCCGGACTGTCCTTAACTAAAATTAAAACAAAGGCGAGAACATACCCCCGACCCTGAAAAACGTTTATTTTTCAGCGAATTTGTAAAGAAAAGAAAAAAAAACAAAATAACACTCAGGTCTTTGAATAACCATAAATAATAAATGCTATTTATGGGTTGATGAGGGAAGTTAATATGAACAACCACTACCATAAACTATTTATTACTCTAATGTGAATAAAACTTATACATTCCCTGCGAGAATATTCGTCTCTTATCTTTGTACACGATAGAATATAAAAAAGGAAGTACCATAAAAAAACTACATAAAACAAAACAGGGGAAAGAATCCAATTTGCAAACACTTTTACAGTATGATACATAGCAATAAATTATAGATACCATTTAGATCTACACTCTAGATCAAACCCATCTCCAGACCATCTGGAGAAAAAAAAACAATAATTTCTAATTAAATTCCCATTGAATGAACAGGCTTTTTACTGTGAGGGCAATGGACACAACTTTACCACCGGTCGCGTAAAAATGCCTTTGCTCGTTTTTAAAGTTACGTTACGCACAACCCCGTCGTTACCCGGGTGAACCGCGATAACTACGGCTAACGGCCAATGCAATGGAGGCGCGTTGTCGGTTTTCAAAATTACAACAGTACCTACCGCGATATTAGGGGGTTGATTATTCCATTTTTTACGAATTTGTAAACTACCTAAATATTCCAACCTCCAACGGTTCCAAAAATCTTGAACCATTCTATCAACTAGTTGAAATCTGTCTAACCGGTTGATAGGAATATTATCGACTTTTTCAGAAGGAAAGCCGCGTAGAGGAGCCAATGTCAAAAAATGTGCGGGAGTTAAAGCCTCTGGAGCAGTTGGATCCGCTGATAACTGGCACAAAGGCCGTGAATTTAAAAGTGCTTCAATTTCCGTCAACAATGTTGAAAATTCTTCGTAGGTTAGTAATTGGTCTCCGATGACCCGGTATATGTGATTTTTGACGGCCTTGACATTACTTTCCCATAAACCTCCTTGTTCAGGTGCGAAAGGGCTATTGAAATGCCACTCAATTCCGTGAACACCGAGCTCCGTTTCAAACGCACTAATATATTCTGGAGAATTAACAAAGTTATTGATATCGGCAAGAACCGATTTAGCGCCGACAAAATTGGTACCTCTATCCGAATATAGAGCACGAACAGGGCCTCTTCGAGATATAAATCTTTTAAATCCCTGTAAAAAATTATCGGTGGACAAAGAGCTAACCAGCTCCAAATGTATTGCCTTGACAGACATACAAATGAACAGACTCACATAACCCTTATATATTAAAGCATTTTTCCGCTTACCGAAAGAAATTTTAACCGGCCCAAAATAGTCCACCCCAGTGTTAGTGAAAGCTTTGGCTTCTTGTACCCGTACCGACGGTAAACTAGCCATCAATGGCTCTAAAATTTTAGGTTTCAACCTAAAACAACGATTACACTTATGAATACGACTTCTGATCAAATTTCTTCCGCCATAAATCCAATATTTTTGGCGTAATATGGCTTCCAATAAATAGGCACCCGTATGTAAATATATTTTATGATAAAAATCCACCAGTCTCTCTGTAAAAACATCTTTAGCCGGTAATATATACGGATGTCTTTTAGAGAATCCCAAGTTAGAATTCCCAATTCGACCCCCGACCCTAAGCAATCCATCTTGCACAAAAGGGTCTAACCTCTTTAAATTAGAAATGCATTTTTTATTACCATTCAATAGCATCAAATCAGACTTAAAATGTCTGTTTTGTACTAATTTGACTAAAAGTATTTCTGCCTTTTGTATTTCACTTGCTAAAATTAAACCTTTTCTCCTTGCAAGTATTTTACAGAAACGTAGAGCAAAAACAGTAATCCGTAAAATTTTTGAAAAAGAAGAAATCCTCTCCATTATATTAAGAAAAGGATCGTAAATGTCCGCACTTTCCACAATTAAAGTTTCTAACTTTTCATTTTTGCTCGAAATCTCAACCCCGTTTTCCGAAAAATCAGGCCATTCGTCCTCTGGACGACCAATCCATGAGGGTCCGGTGAGCCATATGGAGTGATCCATCAATTGAGAGGGAGTAAGGCCACGCGATAGGGCGTCCGCAGGATTCTGATTACCGTCAATATGGTGCCAAAGGGCATTTTTTACATTCTCTTTGATTTGTGAGATACGACTTCCAACAAAAATGTCTTTTAAATATGATGTTCTCAACCAGCTAAGTACGGTACAAGAATCCGAGAAAGCCAAAATTTTAGAAATCAATACACGATCCTGATAAGTCTCCACAACTAGTTTTACTAATTTAGACAACAAATGACTAGCAAGAAGTTCGAGCCGAGGAATAGTCATTGCCTTTGTTGGAGTAACTTTGGATTTTGCACACACCAGCTGAACACAAATACCATTTTTCCCGAAAGATGAAAGTGTTCTCAAGTATACTACCGCACCGTATCCTGTTGTACTTGCGTCCGCGAATGCTAAAATAATAATAGGTTGTTTACCGATCGCTCCTAGATGTCGGGGAACTTTGAAGTCTATAAGCTCACCCCATTGTGAACATACAATTTGCCATTTTTTTTCAATACTCTCAGGGGGTTTTTCATCCCAGCCGATCTTCAAGAGCCAAAGCTCCTTAATCAAAGACTTCAAATATAAAATGAATGGAGCTAATAATCCCAGTGGATCGAAACATTTTGCCACCGCTGACAAAATAGCTCGTTTTGTGCATTTTGACTCTGGTGTTTTGACCTCAAAACTGAAAGTGTCTTTCTCTGGATCCCACTGAATGCCTAAAATTTTTGTGTCCGTTTTGAAAATAACCGTATCCGATGCTCTTTTCTCTAAAGGAATATTTTTTAATACCGAAGCGGAGTTTGACGCCCACTGAACTAAGTCAAAACCGCCTGACTTGAACAAATTAATCGATTCGTAATACAATTGGATTGCTTCACCTTCCGAATCTATGCTGTAACAATAATCATCCATATACAGATCACGTGAAATATAATTTGCCGCCATAGGAAATCTATCACCTTCCTCTTTAACTAACTGTTTTATAGTCCTCAAAGCTAAATATGGTGAAGATTTCAATCCGAACGCCACTACCCGCATTTCATATGCTTGGATTTCATTCTCAGGATCAAACCGCCATAATAATCTTTGGAACCGCCAATGTTCCGGAAGAACTTTTATTTGCAAATACATTTTTTTTAAATCTGATGTCATAGCAATCCGAAATAACCGAAAATTTAGAAGTAAAGAAACAATATCCGTTTGTAATTTAGGGCCGTTGTATAGTATGTCATTTAGTGAAACATGATTATCACAGGGGGCACTTGCATCTAATACAATTCTTACCGGTGTACTAAGGCTACTTAATTTAATTACCGGATGGTGCGGCATATAATAAGCCATCTCATTATTATTTTCCGTTGTCACTAAAGCCATGTGACCATTATCCAAAAACGCTTGCATCGCTTTATTATACGAGACGCGTAAATCTGAATCCCTAGTTAATCGCTTTTCCAAAGAAACCAACCGAAATTGTGCATGAGTCCTCGAATCACCCAAACTCTCCGGTGAAATTTTGAAAGGTAACGCCACTGTAAAACGTCCTGTTTCGTCCCTACTATAGGTCGAACTATAAATTTTCTCGCACTCTATTTCGTCAGGAATTAATAAAGGTTTATTTGGCACCTGTTCTACTTCCCAAAATTTAGTTAATAGATGTTCAATAGATTGATTTTCTTGCAAAGAAAAGTATACCAAAGGATTTTCTTCGCTGGACAACACTGGAATTTTCCCCATCACAACATACCCAAATTCTGTTTCCACCGCGACTGGAGAACCCGTTGTCCCCGTTATCCGATTTTTCCCCAAAATCATTCCGAAAAGTTCAACTCCAATTATTCCATGTATTTCTCCAGGTTTGTCAAAATTATTGTCAGCTAGACAGACACCAGCTAAACCCGGAATCACACTAACATCTACACATACTTTTGGCACTATATCGGTAATCTTTTCCACCAAAAGTGCACTTATAGTATATTTTTTACTTGAATCATACCGTGATGCAATTGTGAGGGTGGTAACCCCCCGTACCGATTGTTTATTTCCACCTAAACCATTCACTGACGAACAATATTTAGAAACAGTCAATCCCAATTTTTTACAAAAATTTACTGTTATTAAGTTTGCCTGACTCCCGGTATCTAGGATAAATCGAGCCGTGCTCTTGGAAATGCAACTATTCACCACTGAAACTACCACTGTAGACAATAAATTTGTATAATTCGAACCATTATTGTCAGTCAAGGCAGAACATAAATGTGTCTCAACACTTTCCTGAATATTTTCTGTGTCATTAGTTGGTGCAGAATCATCCCTTTCTGTAATATTATTACTCCGAGATAGCTCCTGATCTTGCCTGGTTCTCACAAAATGTAATAGAACATGATGCTTTTTAGAACACACAACACAAGATCTTTCTGAAGGACAATTTCGTACCCCGTGAGCCGAAGATAGACACAAAAAACACCAGTTGTTATTTCTCACTATTTCATATCTCCTATTGGGAGTGAGTTGCTTGAATTTTTCACAGCGTCCTAAATAATGTGATGATTTTTTACAATATATACAATGATTGTTATATTTTGTGTGTCTATTATCAGTAACGAAAAAACTTTTAACCGCCGATTTTCCGCCCGTACTCGTAGGCGTTTTATTTAAGTGAAGAATCCGTGTTTGGCCTTTAATAAATTTTATTAAATTTTGATATGAAGGAATATCCGCTCCCCTTTGATCTGTTTCAAAATCCCGAACTGTGTCACTATCAAGTTTAGATAAGGCCACATATGTAAATATGAAATCTGTTAAATCCGGTAAATTTAGATTTTTCAATGCCGAAACCGACGTATCAAATCGCTCCAGAAATGTGTGTAGATTTTTCTCCGACTCGTTATTGAACGATTTAAATTCCATAATTTGTTGTAAGTATGTGCTTGCCAGCAAACGTTTATTTTCATACTTATCGCACAAACTTTTATATATTATATCATAATTATCCGGAACAATCGCAATTCCCGCAAACACGTTTTGCGCAGGGCCCTTTAGGCAACCGACTAGAAGGTGAACCCTATCAAGATTTGTCAAATTTGGATTCAAATGAACCATACTCTTATAAACAGCATGAAACGTTTCCCACTGACGAATTTCCCCATGAAATTCTGGTAAATTTGGATGTGGGATTTTTAAAGAACTACGTAAAGAAGGTGCACCACTGCCATCACTAGCACCAGAACCTGCACTACTTGATGAAATATTAGTAGGCAATTTAATACTTTCCGCTGCCATTTGAATGTAAGAACAAAGTTCATTAATTGTTTGAATCGCCTTGTAATCTGGAGTGTAGTCTTCGTTTATTTCAAATTGTACATCATTAATTTGATCCAACACCGAATAAATGTTACTCTTTGTTTCCTGGTAAGTTATCATTAAAGTCTGAAACTTCCGTTTCACTGATTCCGTTGACAAATCTTTACTCAAATCGTACAACTTTTGTAAAATAGCAAACAAATTTTCTTTTTTGGCTATAATTTTTTTCAACTCCCTTTCTGAGGTAGTCATTCTAAAGATAATATGCAATTATATCCGCTAACTGAAGGGAAACACAATATCAGTTCAAATCGATCAAAAACCGCTTTCCTAATCAGATTGAACCAATAAATAAAACCCCGTATTTCTGACAATCCGACAACCGTGCACTCTCCACGCGACAACCTCAACAAAAAACTATTCACCGACCGATCGATGTTTCCAGTTTTTTTTGTAGGAAAAGGTCACCCAGATGAGATAAGAAAACAAAATCCGATAAATATTTAATGAATTGACTCTTTTTTCACTGATAATCCTGGCTCGATGGGACCAAATGTTCCCTCTTAGCTCAGTTGGAAATTTGTGAAATTGAAAATTATACTCACCGATTGAGATTTGGTTGTTGATACTTTTCCTTGGCTTGTCGGTCCAACTGTGTTCACTCGGTAAACTTGGTTGGGAAGGAAAGTTGGGATAAGGAAATATGAGCAATTCCACAATTTCTTTAAATCGAAAGGACCAGCTAGCCAAACCTAGCACCGTTGTCGAGCTTTTGCAATAACTCATAAAAAATAAAGAAAACTGCCGAAAAATGTACACCCGACGTGCATTGATGATAATATAATATCTTATTGAATTGTTTTCCTACTCTCTGGTCAGCCCAAGAATACAATGTTGCCGGACTGTCCTTAACTAAAAATAAAACAAAGGCGAGAACACATCATAACGTCACAATCAATTTCTTGAATGTCAACTCATAGTTACTCTTTGTACTAACCTTTTTCTGCATCTGTAACGAGATTAAGTGCCTTGTTTTTTTCGGACCAGATCACCAACATCATTTTCATAATTTCTTCCAGTTTTGGTTTCAATTCTGCACTCATCGTGGGTACTTCCGACGGAGACATACCGTTAACTTGAAAATATATACTTGAAATTATATTCATTCTGTCGAGAAAGTACCGGGAATTGAACATTTTAAACCCGCGTGAAGGCATTGTCGAAATTTATTTCGTAGCTATATTGGAACAACTGTCCTCTATACTCACACAGAGTTTCAGCGACATCCGTCATTTAGTTCCTTCACAGTATTCAATTTGTTTATTACCTCAAACATGTTTTGCGATTTTTATAATGGATAAAAATATCGAACAAAGAATTTGTATTAACTTCTGGATTGCAAATGTAAATTCGTGTGCCGAAGCACTAAAAATATTGCAAGAGACTTACGCTGGATCGAATTTATCAGAAACATATCCGTATAAGTGGTACAGTGTATTTGAAAGCGTTCGAGATGTGGTGGAAGATATGCCTCGCACTGGTCGGCCATCAACATCCTCAATTGTAGTTAACATCTCTTAAGTGAAAGAATTGGTGACTGAAAATCGTCGTTTACGTCTACAAAATATCCGCTGAAATTCATATGTTTCACGAATCGCTTCGTAACATTAAAAATTATTTTTTAAGTCATGACACGCGTAGCCACTCGATTAGTACCAAAATACCAGAATTTTATCTCACTGAATCGCGTAAAAGTCGTTGAAGTTGATTCCAACCTCACATTCATGAAATGCATTGTAACTGGTGATGCGAGAAATTGATTTACGAATAAACTGAGCTGAAACTGAAAAAAGCTCGTCAAAGTTGATCAAAAGTAAAGGTGATGTTGACACTTTTTTTAGATTACCGCTGTGGTGTACACTCGAAATTTTTGCCAGAAGGTAAGGCAGTAATTGAAGAATATCATTTGAGCGTTATGCGTCGTTTGAGAGAGCAGATTCGTCGGAAAATACCAGATATGTGGAAAGAAAATTCATGGTTTCTGCACCACGATAACGCACCGTCTCACAAAGCTACGAGGGTGGTCGTAGAGGTACCCAGCCTGACCTAGAGATGGCGGTAATTGTTTGAGAAATATCACATGAAATGCATTGTAACTGGTGATGCGAGACATTGATTTACGAATATACTGAGCTGGAACCGAAAAAAGCTCGTCAAAGTTGATCAAAAGTAAAGGCGATGTTGACATTATTTTTCGGTTACCGCTGTGGTGTACATTCGAAATTTTTGCCAGAAGGTAAGGCAGTAATTGAAGAATATCATTTGAGCGGCGTTATGCGTCGTTTGAGAGAGCAGATTCGTCGGAAAATACCAGATATGTGAAAAGAAAATTCATGGATTCTGCACCACGATAACGCACCGTCTAATAAAGCTACGAGGGTTGTCCCATAAGTACCCAGCCTGACCTAGAGATGACGGTAATAGAAAGTACACAATATATAAAGCACATGTTCCAAGTTTGAAGACGCTGCGTTGTTCAGTATTTGTTTAGCAGCCATCAATAGCGAACGTTTTCGGTGAATTTGTGAAAATGGAGAAAATTG
>WOGL01000524.1:0-14336 GCA_015342145.1 Leptinotarsa rubiginosa | reverse complement strand
GTTTAGGAGAAAATTCAAAGAAGCCGCATATATGTTGTCCAACAACGCATTTAGCCAAGTTAACGTAGAGTTACGTAACATATGAAAACCTCTAATCAAGCGGAACACGATCAACTCCTGCCAAACGGTCAGCTCCCGCTAAAACCAATGAAGCGGAGAGAGGAAAAAAGGAGATAGGTGAAAACACTCGAACGATCTATAAATAGTCAGATTTTGGAGAAATAAGTTCCGAAGACGACTATGGATACTAATAATTGAAACGTCGTGAACTAACTTGGTTTGGAATCATTCAATTTTCAATGTTCATTTTTTGTTGATGATTTTTTAATTGTCAGCTGATGTTAATGGTTAATAGTTTTATTTTGTTCGTGAAATTGCTCAACTCGCTATGCTCGTTTCGCAAACTTTTTCACTCACAAAATAAAACCTTACTTTTAACAGTCATATCATAAATAGCTATTATAAGATCAAATTACATCAGCAAAGTACGTTTGAAAAATTAAGTATCTATATATACCATGCGGTTCAGAAATATATCAAAAAGTAGGTTATTTAACTTTAAAAAGTCTGTTTTGTTATGAAGATGTCTTGAAGCTTTTTATTAATAGTGATATAGTAATTTAACTATTACCTTCTCTTTGGTGATTTCTTGTTGAGAATATAGGGTTGTATAGGTGAATATCTAGCGGGTCAATAGTTGATAATAAAAGGAATTACGAAAAATATATTATATGTTCACATTGAACTTCTTCAGCATCTTTGTAATGACAGTTCGTTCCGGAGATTCATTCTTGATAATGTGAAGACTGTTCTTGAACATAAAAAAAAAATAAGAAATAATTTACAGAAGAAGTTTATTCTGAATGGATAGTTTATCGTTAGTGCGTCAAGCGTCACGTAGAAAATGAATTTGAAAACTTCGTTAAATTGTAATACTTAACATAAATCCATATTTGTGGATTTTTCCAAGCCAATAGAATAAGTTATTGAAAAGAGTGAAATGACTATTTTTGAACTGTGTGTGATAACTGAACATCTCAATGGTGAAACAAGAGAATCGATTCCCAACATTAGTGAGGAGTACTAAAATATACCTTATCAAAAAATATGCCTCTAATTGATATCAACACAGAGCCTCATCAGATGAATTTTCTACGGGTTTTTTCATTTGGTTCTGAAATAGAGGGGTTTTATAAGGTACTACATGCAAAATGTATATTTGTCACCTACATTTTATTTGAATCAAGTCTAAAATAATTATTGTCGATGATCTTACATTTGTATCCAAATGCGTTTGTTTGCAATGTATGCTTTTTTGAATTGTTTTTGATGATCAGCATGATTTCTTCAAAATTTCCATATTGTTTTTGTATCTTACTTTCACGAAAAAAAGCTACATATCTCAGAAAATGTGCTCCCTGGAAATTCAACAAGTTTGGTTGTGTATATTCATCGAAACCACAGCGCTCCCCTTATTTTAAGTTATCTGCCCTGCTGATAAGAATAATTAATAATGCATGTTGATCGAGCAGAGTCACTATACATCAGGTCTTTCACATGTCATCTATAGTGTCATGAATGATGTAGCTCGTCATAAGCTCATTATTGCAGAACCTAATGATGTGTAAGGTGATGTGGGATGATTCGAAACTAATGATGAAAAGAACTCAACTGAAGTGAATATTGAGCAGAAGATAAAATTTCAAAACTGAGTTTTGATACCCTCTTAAAGGAATTGACTGAATAGTAATATAATTCAGATGCAACATGTCATCGGTTAGCAAAATACAAAAAATATCTGAACCTATCACATGTGTGTGCAACCTTCGGGGCGTAACTTAAATCTATTCACGGCATTCATAAATCAACCAGTCTTGTAATTGAAAATGTTTTGTTGTTCTGATAAATATTTTTTCAGTATAGTTTCTTTACAATGAATGATTTTCAACGAATCTGAATGAAACAAATATATCAAATCCAAAACGACAAATGAGTCTCATCAAAACGGTAACAACAAATAACATTTCATTTTTTATATAGCAAGAAAGTAAATTACCACTTTACTTATGATCATGTTCCACTTTGAATGTGAATTATCTCTGAGAAGCACTAGTTGATTTCAGAGAGATTGCGTTTTTTGACAATTTTTGTAATTTTTTATTTATAAAAAGCGTTTTTTCTCAATGTCGAGTGACATCATTTAGGTAAATAGTCTCTCGTCCCTCTTTCAAATCATTTTCAGTTATCTCCGATGATAATGGTTAGGAGATATCTTCATTAGAATTCCTTTTAGTGGAAAATATATCCTGTGATATTTTAGGCTATGAAATGAAAATATATTTTGATTCTGTAAGCAGAGAAGTTGGTTCTATGTTCAAGTTTATGCTACAGTCCACCTAGAAGTGAAGTCATTTTGAATAAAATGTATCAAAATCGTTTGCATCATCAACCAACTATCATCTAGGAGCAATCTTGATAGATTTAGAAATGTATATAAGCCAGGGGAGAATAAGGAAAGTTTTTATAGTACGACGAATCTATTTAGAATATTACAGCCATAACCAACAAAATTATTGGAAGGAACTGGCCTGTACTAGTTGAAAAAAATATTAACCCTAAGTGACACAATTTACATTACAAGCGAGAATTTTTCATTTGGGCATGCTATTGTATAGCGAAATACATGTCGCCGTTTTTGTGCAAGCGTCATAGTGAAAATCGTACAGCAAATTATATCAGTTGGTTTTACTAAAAATATTGTTTATGGTATCTCAAATAGGAATCTTTACTGTTTCTTTTACAATTTATTTCGAGTTGTCCAATCATATCCTAATATTCAATTCTTCTATATGAATAAGCGAAAGTTTACAATAATCAACAAAAATACCCTTCGCTGTAGAGTACCTATTTCGAAACATTGAAGAGCTGACATAATTAGAGAACCTAAAAAAATCACGATAATTTGTCAACTCCTCAATCCAGACAAGAGCCAGAAAAAGTCAACACATTTAATTATTCCAACAAGCATAACGACTCGAGCTTTTTTATGTAACAAGTTCTCTCGTTTTAGATGCCACAAACTCATTAATATCTTTTCTATTTTCAGTTGGTGGAAAGATATCTACATATAATTCCAAGATTTTATCACCTCGGCTCATCGGTTCACTTCGTGATATTGCTCGTACTTTGTAATGAAAGTATGAAGATTTTAATTTACGGCTAGCTTTAACCTTTTCAATATGAAGCCCAGAGTGCTGCTGTTTCAGAATATCCCCATAAAGTTGAGATTGAGGTTCAGATGGATGTCGTGTGCGGAATTTACCATGCATGGTATTGCTTTTAACCGCGGCTATCTGAATAGAAAAATGAAATAAAATACTCGTTGCACTTTGATTAATTTTCGATATATACAAGAAATCACAAAGATGCTGGTGTCATTCCAATTGAGACTATTAGAACACAGCCTGTTCTTCATTCGGAAGACTGAAAAGTCGAATATTTTTTATTCAGTATATGAATACCATTCACCAAGTACCAATTATAGAATTTCTGGAGCCAAATATATCTGAAGATTTTAAATAATTAAAATTGATTTTTGAATTGATTGTGATCTAACTCAAAGTGATATTTCAATAGGCAATTATTTTGTAGGTTGGAAATGAATGACTATGTTTACAAACTTCTTGGGTCATCCTCAATTTCAAAATGTTTGCAATTTTTTTCATTAAAAATGTAGTTTTTATGTCGAGAAACTTTATTCTATCCGATAGTTCTGAGTTTCCTAATTTTTATCACCAGATAAATCATAGTTCTTTACGATCATTACAACCGCATAAATGGATTAATACCTACATATGTCTCTTTACGTATCATAGTTGATTTTTCGGAAAATTCTACATTACATCATTTGAATGAATAAAGCTTGTGTTGAGGTATTACCCTATCGAACAATGTTCAGAAGTTTAAAACCTTAAACTTTTATTTTCCGCTCTCATTTCTACTCTCACGGAGATCAATGAACTCCATGGAGAGTCATTCAGTGAAAAAATACTCATTTGGGAAGATATGAATCGGCGTTCAAGAAAATTGAAATGATGTTGATCAAATGATTCTTGTTTCCTAATTTCAAACTTACACGAAAAATGTAGAATTTCCGTATGCCGTTCAGGAAATTTACCAAAATAAAAGATATCAGCTCAGGCTCGAAATTGAAAAATTATAATTCTTCACTAGAACAGAGCTTTTATCCACCTCTTCAAACAAGAAGAGATCAGACCAGTATTACACGATAGAGAATTGTATCACAAATTCCTTCAGGTTTTAGCGCAGGAAAGTTACCAACTTTCCAAACGACCCATGACAACTTATTTCAGGCGGAAATCTACGCCACTGATTTATGTGTGGAGATGGCAGTAACGAATCTCACAAATGAATCGACAAAAGTATTCTCTGATAGCAAGCGGTTCTGAAAGCATCTCACGAGTTGGTAGTGCACTATCAAAAAATCTCCGATAGTCTGTTCTGGATTCATAGACATACTGTTCTGGAAGGTAATGAAGGTGCTGGCTCCCTTGTGAGGGATAATGGTTTCATCGCACCTGTCATTGGCATCGTTTTAGGCTTTGCTAAATAGAAATGAATACCTGGACTGCCTGAAGAGATTTAGACTGCTGGTAACATTTACTATGGTTGGCTCATTCAGTGATGGAATTTATATATCCTTTGCTTTGAAGTATGTTATCAAACAATCACAGGTTATTTGACAACCTCCTTACATGTTGTCTGGATCGTTATGTGAAAAGATTTGGACTGTCAGAAAAGTGCATGCCATCTGTGTTCGAAAATTTAAATTTATTTTTTTCATTCGAAGAAACAAATACAAGACGTTGTATGTAACCGGGAAATTTTTGCTGCATCTTTGAATAGGCTGATAAAGATACTCTAAGTACCTAAAGTAGAACTACAGAAAAAGTGATTGAAATTAAAAAAAATGGGGATCTCGGAAAACGTTTCGTTAAAGTGGAAGTTTCAGACTAACATTGAGTGAATTAAAAAATTGTATCAGTATTGAAAAACGACTCCAAAGGTTAAGTGGAACGTTTTTTGCAGTTGTTTGAAACGCAGAGAGTTAAAAGACTGATAGAAGTAGAACATCTCGTTTGTGAAAGAAATAAATTAGTGGTAAGGTTCTACGGTAATATTTCAAAAATCTCAAACGATGACTAGCGAAACTAATAATTATTCAAATAATGGAATCGTAAGTCAACGTTTTTTTGAAGTGAAAGTATCAAGTTGAATGATAGATTGACTACTCTTCGCATATTCAAGCAATTTTTTCAGCACATGATACAACACCGATTGAATTTGAATTTATTTTCGAACCAACTTTGAGAACTTTTTTCCGATCACATAAATTCCTGACGCCTATTCATTAATCGAAATTGATGTAATTTGATATTCTGAGAAGTGAGTCGCATCTGATAGAAATCCACTACCAGAATTAGCCAAATATTTTGACGAACACCTGTTATACAGATAAGTTTAGCGAACCCCCTCGAGCCGATACATTCCGAGAAATGGTAAAATTATCCAATATTAATGGTTGTGCAACCGATACCATCGTTAAGTGAAAGAGAAATCATTCAGTTTCACTCTATAAAAACTACAATATAAATCAGTAACACTATCAGTATCGCATTAACATATGAGACGTTCCAGAGTCCATAGAAGTGGAACATGAACAGGTTGGGCGATCTTCTTCGATATTTCAGAAAAAATCGCATAATTATCGTGCGATTAATATGCGCGAGAATGAAGCGCCCGCTGTGCTGTCGATACCAACTTGTAATTCCTAGTTTTATTGCTGTCGTTTATTATTTTAATAGCACATTTTACCCGAGTGTTGTGCGTGTCTGTTTCATTCGACACGGCATATTATTCTCTCGAGGTACCCACTATCTCTCATTAGGAATGACAAGAATTGTGAGAGTCTGGCTACGCCCGAACAGCGATCAAATCGCGCTATCGATAGTTCTGAAATTGAGACTAACTCTGCAACTGAAAGAAAATAATTTAAGCTGGACATTTGATCGTGATTCGGGCAAATTCGCATACACAGAGCTTCGTGTGGAAACTAGAAACAACGGTCCGACGAGATTCCAAAATATATTTGTCTACCCACCCTTATGGGTAGAGAAAAGGACAGATCGATGAATTAATTCATGTATCAAATCAAAGAATGTGATTTACGAAATTTTCAAGTCGATACGTCGGCTGGTGTAAGAGTTATGGCCTATAATGTATAAAAACAAAATCAAGAAGTTATTGAACTGTCAAATGAAATGGATTTCTACTCCAATTTTAAACAAAAAATGTGAGAAACTTCCTTTTCTGAGAAACTCAATTGGTGTCTTCCTTTCTTCGTTAGTATTCCACATTATTTTTATGAAGTCGGAGAAGTAGAAAGTTAAAAAGATTTGAAAGATTCTAGTATTGAGTTGGTAGTCCATGCAGTTTTGTAAATTTGTAAAGACCGGTGGGACTTTTTCGGGTCCAACTTAACATATGATGATGTGGGTACTAGATTTATATCAAAGCACCAAGGGAATTGAAGCTTTGGAAAAGATAAGTCTCAAACTCATTTCAACTGAAGGAGTCATTGGCACAAATGAATTTATCCAGTAATGGTGTCAAAAAACAGAAATTCTACTTCAAAAACTGTATATAATTCACTGGCTCTGGGACATAACAAAAACATGGATACTGATTTGGGTTGTCTCCATTTCCAAACTTAGTAAAATCATATATCTTCATACCCCGCATTATTAGTATTGAAAACACAAGAGAAACTGTTTGATCTAACACTGGCTAATAAATCACTGTATTGAAACCAATATGTATACAGGGTAGGTATGGTGACTAACTCGACATTATCATCCAAGTGTCAAGAAGAAGAGGGATCACCAATAAAAAGTTTGCCTACACAACCTGTTTGGAGAAAAATTGCTACATACGACCTTTATGAGAAAAATGGAAGTGACTATCTTGGGAGAGGTCTTGGTCTCCGATATTATACGAGAACCTTGTCCTAAATGAGTAGCTACCTACATATCATGAATTGCAATTGATATGAAGTACTGATCTACGTAGATGATCAGATTCTCCTAGCCCCGGGTTAAATTTATTATTGTAGTGGGGGAGCTTATGCTGCAGACTCTGAAGATTTCAACGCGAAATGATCTAGAAATGATACTAGATTCCAGACTAACCTGGAACCAATATTTGCATGAAAAGGAAAGAGGAGGTAGCTGATGATGTTGGCAACTTTAAAATAGAATTTGGAAAAATTGATATGAAACATGTTCACAAACCACATAACATCGAAGATACTTTCGATACAAACTCCACGGTTACGTGACAAACAGCGAAGCGTACGTAATGAACGGTTGTTCTGAAAACATGTTCTTCAGAAGTGAATGTTACCAAAAGAGACAGGTGGGAAAGTGAACATAGGACAGGGGCTGTAATATTCTATGCGGGTAGAAATTCATAGCTACAGCAAGGAATTGCACGTTAAAAAGTAAGACTTCGTTAATCCTTAGCTCGCAGAAGTTTCGATTTTTGAGGATTGTCCTTCGTAAGGGAGCAAGAGCTGGTTAACGGTAAAACCGATTTTAACAGATTTCTACAGATTTTTGACTTGCTCGATCAGTGCATATCTGTCTTCCTGGTGGAGGTGTATACATGCAAAAGACCTCAACAAAGTAAGTGGATCAACATTTTCACAGATAGCCAGGCTCCACTGAGAATATTGATGAACCTAAGTCTCACATCGACATTAGTCTGAAAATGCCGTGAAGAACAGAATGCACTCGTAGAAAGTAATACATTGACTCTATACTAGGTGCCAGAACCCACTCAAGAGGGTGTCTTCTGAAAAAGGAACTTTATACCTGCTTGAAATAAGCTGAGGTTGGCTCAAGTTAGTTGAAAATTACCCATTCAGAGGACACCTGGTAGATGGAGTAAAAAAGCAAATAGCTTATGAGCTGCAGCAATGGGAATTGATGTTTTTCGCAGTTCGGAAAATAAGAAAAATGAGTTTAAATTTTTTTCTGCGCTCTTTTTTTCAAATTTAATCATCATTACATACTAATATACCCAACAACAACAACAACATCAACAATTAATATCCGTGATAAACTTGCAGAACACGCGGCGAATGCATATACATTTGATTTTAATTAAAAAAATTATGAAATTGAAATATAATTTTTAGAAATTGAAGAAGAAGTCAGAGTTTTGTATCGACCGTATACAAATTCGTTCGTGCATTCAACAATAAATGCATTAGAAAATGAACAGTCAAATCAAAACTCAATGACCCTAGAAACAACATCAGAAATTGACCAACCACCAACTCAACAATTACCGATTCAACAACTATGGACACCTTTCACAACTAACGTTATACCTTATATTACAGGACAACATTAAGAGCTATACTCACACATACAAAACCCAACAATACAGGAAAAAAAACTGAATTTATAAGATACCTTGTTGTTATATGGGTGGTAAGAGTTATATTGGTGAAACGTTGAAACCATTGAAAGTGCGTGAAAATGAACATCGATACTTTTCTTAGCCCTTTTTTGTTGATAGTTAAAATTATTGAACACGACAAGTAACTGGTGAATAAAATATTTTTTTTGTGAAAAATACTTCGAATTTACGCAGAAACTTAGCGGACTGTCCTTTCTACACGTGTATTAAGTTTTCCTTAACAATTTTCATATTTTTTAAATTGTGGAAGGTGAAAATATCCAAAGAAGAACGATGGAAAATCTTTGGAAAATCAACAAAATATGTTATTTTTTGAAGATAAACTTTTTGATGCTTGTGAACTATATCCATTCAACAAAAGAAGCAACCCAAACATTAATAGATGCATGATCAAAGCATGATCACCACGCGAGTTTGCATCTATTGGGTAAAATGAACAAGCCTCCTCACGCTGACCAATCAGATTCAACTGCAATCGGCTGTCGGAATTCATTGTTCAGTGTCGAAGTGGTCTGTTACGATTTAACGCCTGTGGTGTGTACATATACGGTATTTTAGAATTTAAAATTTTAAAAATGTCAAGTACTGATACGGCTGAAGAAACTGCTGATTTGTGTCCCTACACTCCACCTATAAAAATGCTATACCTAGACGCATAATATTAAAAAAATAAAATTTCGGGTTTTCCTAATGGATTTAATCTCTAGCGATGCAAATCAAATGTGAATCACTACTTTAGCACAGGTGCCGCTCTTAGAGGCGCCTTAAGGATTTTTCTGTAGTGCTTGTGTTTTCTCTTTAGAAAAAAACAAGCAGCCTTGTCAGGGAAATCACGTGCACTATGCATGATAATGTTTTGGAGCACGCCGTAGTTTAAATGGACAGACTATAGAAAGATATTCTATGATTCCCTACTGAAAGATGTACAAAATGGTTAGTTTCGTGCGGTAAAAAAAATTAAAGATGAGGAAAGTTTCATCTGTCCATGCCAAAGGTTGATTTTATACTTACAAAACAATGTTTATAATGTTGGTTAATATTTTTAATGATGATATAATGGTCAAAGCAGAACGAATATTCTGATGATCAACGGAGTGGAACCTTTGTATGCATCGCCTTTGTAGCCATCTAATTTAAGTTGTCCAGAGTGGCCATAGTTTATTCAGCGAATGGTCGATTCCCCAACGGCAAGTCTGGACCGCTTCAAAAGAGCAACGCATATTCAAGAGGTGACCTGAATGCAGATCCGGGACCCTCCAACCTAAAATATGCAGCGCACATTCGATTGTCGGAGAGCTCTTTGTCGACTTTTGTATTTGTTGTTTGCTCTTTCTTTACGACGGTTTTGATTCCATCAGAATTAAATTTGCATGTATCGGGGGTATCCTCAAACAAAATGTATTTTCTAGTCTCCGTGGATGATGTTGATGAAAGAAACGAGGTTTTTTGTAGCGGAGAAAGGGAAACCATATCGTTTTTTAATGTGATAGAGCAATTGGTATTCGGTGGCTATCAGAATAATTGATGAAACTGCCTGTTCTGAGAATGAGATTTTCCTTATTTGAATCTTGGTTGAATGGAAGGTTGTTGTTAAAAAATGACAGTAATATATTTAAATTTTCAGGAATCAGAGAACTATTGGTACAAAAAAGTCATTTATTAATTTTTTGTAGAAACATGGCAACTGGGAACCTGGGTTCGTATCCATCAATATTTTGATGGGTTTCTTAATTTTGAGGCGTTTTCACGTTTTTGCGTGATATTGTCCAAAAAATTCGCCCCTTTCAATCATATCATATTTTCCTTAATTACAAAATGTAATTCATTCATTGCATTTGGAATATAAAATGAAACAAAAATTCTGATGCTAACAAAAGGAATATAACCATTATAACTATGAGCATGATCGGATTGAAAAGCACTAAAAAGTGTAGATACATGGAAAATTTGTAACTGTCCTTTGATATCCGATCAGTTTTATTGAGTCACAGAAATATACTTACAAAGAGGCTCATGTACCACACCGAAAAAAATGGATAGAACGGAAGACAAAGAAGGAAAAAATGTATGGCCGTGAATCCAGACTCTGACATTTTGGGGCTTATAATCGTTTCCTCTACGAATATATTGTAGACTACCAAGATTATATCTATTCACCTCTATTGAAAATTCATATTAAATTTAATTAATACAGTTTATTCAATATTACCTACTGGAGTTTTTTCCCAACACCATATCGTTATTTTCATCAGTTGGTGATCGAAACACGTGTCGAGGTGTTAAAAATAACGATTTGGTGTTGAAAAAAAAAAACTCCAGTAATATTCATTACTACACCAAAGGCTCCAAACAGTGCATCATAAATACATTTTATTGTATGATTTTCACTATATAGGCTTTTGCAAAAACCACGACACGTGTTTCGCTATACAATAGCTTTCTCAAGTGTAAAAAAATGGCTTGTATAATTTTTGTATAGCTATTGTACAGCAAAACACGTGTCGCGGTTTTTGTAAAACTCTAAATAGTGAAAATCATACAATAAACTGTATTGATTAGTTTTTCTTTCAAAAGAAAAAAATGAGTCATATTTGGGAAAGGCTATACTGATTTCATTTAAGGTTATGTCATGTAAACACAAGAAAATTTACAGTTGGAGTAAACTTTTAAAAACCCTGCATTTCGCCAATGTGTACCTATAGGCTTTTCACATGTTGCGTTATATTAAGGTTTCAAAGTTTCATCCATATGCATGATATCTATTCAGAGTGATGGTATTTTCGTGAAAATCCTCTTCATTAAATTTCATTCTCGTATGTACAACGGCGCTTTTATCATGCAAGTTTCTGCTGTTAGTTCACTGCTTGAATTCAATCCTATATTTTTCAATACTTTGTATGGACTTCTTTAACTTTATCGTTGCAAGAAGGCGTCGTTTAGATTTTATTTTCGAATTTTGTTGCTTCCCTTCAAAATAAAATCTAGATAAAATATATTTCAATCCTCTTTTGAATCTGGCTCTTCCGAGTCGAGTTCAATAACATTTTTTGAATTATATAGATTCACTCATCACATCAGATTCACATATTCCTGTTGATGAATTTGCAGTAACGATCTAAGAGTTCCACTATTGAATTTTCGTTAATAAAATAATTGAAAATATATCTTTATCATTGATACTAGCTCGATTTGAAATCTCCCGCCTAACCTAACCTCAAAAAATTGGTAAGTACCTACATATCTACCTGAAGACAACACTCAACAAAAATGTCGCCTTAAATTTCAAAGTTATCCATCACGAAACAAACGCAATTGCAACCTATATTCATCACGGGTGTCGTGAGGCCGCTTGAATTTGTATGTGAGGTTTTTTTACGTACAGATTAATATACCTCCAAATTAAATAATCAGAAATAAAGAAATTTGTAACTCTAACATATTTTGGTAAAAAAACAGAGATAATTGCGGGTTTAAAGAATTCGGAAATTTTGCACTACGCAAGCAAGAGTTAGAAAATCAATTCTTTGAAATCTTCGTAAATTCATAAGCATGAGCATTACGGATGTAACCTGCTAATTGATCAAATCGATCTAGTTTACGCACCGGTTTTCAAATTAACGTACCTACATTGTCACAGGTGAACAAAATTCAGCTACTCAATTAAATTAATTACCTTCGTTATGACCTACAGTGGTGTTTAGATATATAAGGACGAAACTGCAGTAACGTTAGTTACAAATACAAGTGGTAAAAAACATAGAAAACGACAAACAGAAAATAACAGTGTAACCTCGTTGCGAGGAGAATCAGAATTAGGATCAGTTCCTGGTCGAAATCTCTGAACCGACTCAATGCATCGGCTAAAAAATTTGTTCCCAGTAACTATTGAGAAATCACCACCGGTCGGGGTCATAAATACAGTCAACCACTCGGGCCCGAATTCCTTGCCTTAATCCATAATCCACAATGAGTACCTACTCGAAATTTCCCAAGTGGTGTCTGTCGTTCTGAATATTCATCTGTTTTTCAACGACATGCGATGAGAAAATACGAAAATGATAACTAAAAATTAAAATAAAAGAATCAACATAAAGACCCAGGCAGATGGATATTTTGAACGACTGCTCGATGATGCAGTTTTAATTTTCTAACAAGAATGTATAACACAAAAATAAAAATCAATCAAGAAATAAAATGTTTCTAAACAAAGTAGTTGTAGGAAGAACCCTACAGTTTTATTTTTCATTTTTCATGATCCCCTACCACGGCTACATCCATCAATTCATATTGACCAACATTCTAGTTTTTGTTTTCTCGGAGTTTATGATTTTGCAATTAATATTTTATACATTTTTTCTGAGGGTGAAAACACAATTACAGTTGTTCTCTTTTGTGTGAAACTTTCTGTCGAAATTATCTCACTCATCTTTATTGAACTGTTTCTAAATCCACCTTATTCAAACGAATTCGAGTATATTTCTCTTTTCCCAGGTCGCATTTCATATAGTAAATTATACCCACTTCAAGATTTGACTAAATTCCGAAAGAAGATATTACACAATCTATCCCAGAATCTCATTGTTGTTAATCAAGAAGTTGTTAGTAATCAAGTATCTGGTGATATTTCCCGTAGGTCTTATTATGAGTTGACTATTAAAATAATAAATATATCTACTGATGCCTATCTTCGGTGGTATTTATATTCACAGGCCCGCTCGAGCATTTCAAGTATGTCTCGAAAAGTTTCTGTATTGTTTATAACCAGCACAATTAAGGATACTGTGAGCAGTTATCGTAAATCTCTCCAAATTAATTGTTTCTGACGTATCGTCCTGGGACGAATATTTATTCGATACGATTAATAAAATTCCGTGCGTACATTCTCTTTAATTTGGTAAACATGCGTGTAGGAATAATTGAGGACACAAAAAGTCCACTTGGGGACTTTCGTGGACCAGAAGACTTCGGGAGATTGATTGGTTTAGTTTACATTCGAAAGACTGGCGAGCATAATGAAAAATAAAAGTAACGAAAACTAATGGTAGTAATCCATCAACGATGTGAATGTTTTCACAACAAAATATTGTTGACGGGCTATTATATGAAGAATAGAAGTTGATTTTCAGCGATGAGATTTTAGAATATGTTGTGTTTACCTGTTGGCTTTTTTTGTGTCCCAAAGTAAGTGGTATACGTCGTGATTAACTTCATTATTGTATTTTTTACGTATGAACAAAACACATCTCAACTTGACAACGAACAAACATTTTTGAAAACTTCAAATTTTAAGTCGAATGATCTCAAAATATATGACATCAGATAATAATCCAGATCGCCCTTTAGATAACATCTCAGCCCAAAAACAGCGTTGCATTAGTGATTCAAAAGATGCATGAGTTTCATACATTTTTTGGTAGTTCCAGAGAAAGAGAGAAAATAACTGTGATATAGATATTTTTCATAGAAATGTGTTTATCCCTATGGAGCATGTGCAGGAATATATTTCAGAAAATGCCCTCTCAAAGCAACTACTTTTACATAAACATTGTATTAAACCAAACAACTACACTCAAGCATATGAACATTGAATTGATTCCACGAAAATCTCTTTTTCCCATTCATTTATTACCTTAAACTTGTGAAATTGAAGCAGATATCATTCATATATAGGAACGCTATATATACAGCGTGACTCACGGTCGATGGTAGGTTAGACGTTTCTGGAAAACGCAAAGCATGATTTTTCTGAAAATTTCACCTCTCACATTTCC
>WOGL01000521.1:0-14353 GCA_015342145.1 Leptinotarsa rubiginosa | reverse complement strand
GAAATAATCAATGTTCCGTTATTTTTTTCTAATTTTGGAATTATTAGTTGCATATCAGGAATATTTGTTTTTATTCTTTTCATAATAGAAGAACAAGGTGGTATTTCTAATTTTTGGTTGTTTTTTCGTAGTAGTTGCATAACTTGCATAAAAATCGCTGTACGCAGAATGAGCTTCCACATAATCATTTTTTTCAAAGTTCAATCGCATGCGTTCATGGGGGTAAATATCACTATTCAGTGTTAATCTAATGTCCATTAGATTAATATTATCCAAGTAAGTAGGGTCTTTCTTCGCATTATCTATACGATTAGTTTGGAATACAGTAATAACGTATCGAGGACTTTCCAATGCAGAACAAGTTTTAACAGCCCAAATTTCTTTGGTCGATCCCTCTGTCAATGCTGAAAGTTCATGTATTTCCCATTTTCTATAAGGTATCACAATAGGTATGTCTGATTTTATGGATTGTAATAAACTTAGACGAATTTCATCATTTGGGAAAATATGTTTCACTTTCAATTCAATACTATTGATTTTCAGCTCAAATTTGGTTTGATCAAGGTCATTTGAAGCACCTTGTATTAGTATGCAGTTGTTATCATTGCGGGCTCTTGTCAACCGAATTGTCTGTTTACCACATGTAGATAATTGGTAATCATTGAAAATCCCCAAAAGATGCTTCAATGGAACATGGAAGTTGAACGAGCCATCGTTATCATTATAAAAAGCTCCATTAGGATAGTTCCATCCAGAAGTACAGAGATGTGTTGTGTCGTCAGTAGTGTACTCACCACCCCTGGATTTCTAACGCTGTCCAATTCTTTACCATTGAGTTCATATGAGACTGAATCGAAGAAAAATGCTGGGGCATTATTCACGAAATGAATAGTTCCATTTCCAGCAGTTTTTGTGAGTGTTCCTTTGATGCTGATAACCGCATCGAACATGAGTAACCACGTTTCACTTTGTTGGATCGCAAGTTCAATGATATCATTATTTTGAAAAGATTTCACATATGGGTAATGTGTTCGAGTCTCTAATCGTTGGATTGATTCATCGAATTTTAGGTGTCTGTACACGTCGAATACTTGTTTTGATAACATGGTAGCCCAAAGATTTCAGAAAATTTTGATTTAATTAGAGAGTGCAGTAGTGACTGATCTGTTGGACAGTTTTCTCGATACTGATGCCTGAACAGTGGTTTCATTTGTTTTATAATAAAAAACAAGACCCATGTTCAAATTTTTTTCAATACCAATCTAATGATACTCAGTTCTCCTCTGAAGTTCACAGGATTGAAATCTTGATCCAGTATATTTATTTTAATATTATTTATTTCACCCTTGCTCGTCACTAGTAGGTATATCAAATTCAAAGGAACTTCATCAATGGCGTATCCAGGATCGTCTTTAGGTGTAAATTCGTATATGGTGTGGGAGGGTCGACCGTTGAAATATGCTCCACTTGTTATATTAGAATCAAGGTGAATCGTTGGAACTTTCACGATTTTGACTGGTATATCAGATTTATGAACTTTTCCAGGGTCGAGCAATCTCTCGGAAAAACCCAATAATTTTCCAATACAATCCTTTGGTCGGAAATCAATTATATGTATTTTACTGTAAATTTCACACTCTAATGTATTGAGGTTAGCTTTCAGAGAAAATATCTCGTCTGTTAAATCCTCTTCCTCCTCAGACTTTTTCTTTTTGATCTGATTTGGTTTGTCAATATATTTCGAGAGAAATTTGGCAATTTTATTTATCTCGTATGATCCTGTGGGAATACTGATAACCTCTTTTTGGGTTTATATTACCGTTTTTGTAGTAATATAATTTTCGATTTTCTTCTTCAACGTTCGGAATACTGTTGTACGAATGAAAACCAATCAATGCCAATCCGTATTCAGATTCAGCATCCAATGAAATTGGATTGTTAAAATCACTGGAGGCTGTTGAGGTATGAGTTGTCAGTGTGAGTAACACAGACATGACTGATGTCTAATGTTCAATGTCGTTAATTTTAAGAAGAAATTCCAAATTCAACTGATTGGAGTTTTGAGGTGTGGATGTGGGGGGGTTTGAATAGACTTTTTAACTCATGATCAAGTTTATTTGCTAACATAAAAATCCCTATCACAAAAAAAAACATTTCGAAATCATGGTGGTGGTTCCACATACGTCAGACCAAACATGACGACTGCAGTCTTTGTTGTATGGTAGAAAACGTCTCAGGTGTTCACATTCATCTTCAGGTAGACGGCTCCAAATGATCTTGAGAGATCTGTCATCCCTCATTCAGAGATTTTACGACGCAGTTCCATAGAGAAAACTAAGATGTCCGCAGTTCATTTGATTGTACGTTTGATATTGATCGTTGTTGTAAAAAATTTTAACACCTTTACCGAAATATCGCGCAAGTTCTCTCATTGGCTTCAGATTACCGAATGAATCAAAATACTCAACTTCGTTGTTTATTTTTCGATAAGCTACCCAGTGAGTCTCTGGATTTTGCGAAACGTCCAAATTGACGACTGCACATTCACGTGGTCGAGGAGATGTAGGTAAAGTGTCTCGCATAAAGACACCTCGAAAATGTGGTATTTTTAAAAGTCGAGCGTAATGTCGCAGATCGTAATCGTACAACGCCCGATTGGGTAGCTTCAGCGGGAGTTTTTTTGCTTGCCAATGAATAATCCATAACCTCAAGGACTTTTCCTCAAGAATAAGCCTGATCCTTGTTTACCGATCTCTTCCATAGCTTTGTTGTGACGATGTTCTTCCTCAAGTTTCGTTTTAGCCTGTTTGGCATCGATTACAGTTTTCGCAACGCAACGGAAGTAAAGGAAGAATTCCCCCACTTTTTGCTTCGATGGGTATTATTCGAGGTACTCGAATCTTTCGACGTCCCCCAGCTTTTTTGATTATATTTCTATCCGCACGCAGAGCCACAAGCGATGACTTGCGCATATTCTTCTAACTCAAATCATTCAAATGATTGGATTTGAGATTTTTTTTGAGAGATTTTTGAATTTTTTGAATAATACCCCTTTTGAAAGATATTGAGTTCCTCTTCATACCCATCCCAAGTTTACGTTTTGTTTTCATTGCTGTTGTCACGAACCAAGAGGCCGCCTTTTCTCCTAAACTCGCGTCTTTCGATTTGAATCGTTCCCAAGCTTTATTTTCCAAATCGAAGTCTGCTTTATGTCGATCTTCTAGAGATTCATTTCCAGCATAAGCAATATCATGTAGTCTGCAAGCAGAATCGAGTCCGTTAACGCCCTTTTGACCGAGAGATAATCTCTTTTGAAGGTACTGGTAACCAGGTAAGTGCAATTCAAATGGTAACTTATTGATTAGAAAGTTCACTATACCACCACCTTGCTGTTCGAAAGTCAATATGATACTGAAAGAAAACATTTTCATTTTTGTTCATATAAACTAAGTGTGTCAAAAGGTTTGCGATAGTCGGAGGAGGGACATTCAAACATGAAGGTCACTCAACAAAAATCTTCACTACCTATAGAAAATTTAGATTTCATTAAAGTTTCCAAAAAGAGTAAACACAGTGACTTGTTACCTGACTCATTCCGTGCTATATTTTGTGGACCCAGCGGATGTGGTAAAACCAATGCTATGTTGAGTTTATTGTTCGATAAAAATGGGGTAAAGTTATAAAATGTCTATGTCTATTCAAAATCGTTGTACCAACCGAAGTATCAGTTACTCCAAGATGTATTGAAAAAAGTGAAGGAACTTGGCTGTTTCCCTTTTAAAGACAATGATGATATTATCAATCCGTCTGAAGCTCGAGAAAATTCGATTTTCATATTTGATGATGTAGCCTGTGACAAACAAAATAAAATCAGGGAATATTATGCAATGTGTCGACACAAATTGATTGATGCTGCCTACCTTTGTCAAACCTATTCAAAAATTCCCAAACAGTTGATAAGAGACAACTGCAATATCGTTGTATTATTCAAACAGGATGACGTCAACCTGAGACATGTCTATGACGAACATGTTTCCCCTGATTACACATACGAAGAATTCAAAAGGATATACTCTAAGTGTTGGAATGAGAAATTTGGGACGTTGATTATAGTCAAAGACTTCGATTTAAATAATGGTAGGTATCGCATGGGGTTTGACAAATATATATCATGATCATGTTATCATATCATTCAGTTGTACTTTGGAATACACAATGACAACACGGGTAGATGAAAGTATTACTAACACTGAACGAAAAGTCAAAGTGAATAAGCTAGCAAAAGCGGTGAGAAAAAAATATCTAGCACTGAAATTAGGCAAATCAGAAGAGGATGAAACAATACAGAAATTATTCACCCCAATTACTACACCATTAAATCGAATTGCAGAATCCATACAACCTAAAAAAATATCAATAAGTACATCAACCTCAACACCAGGTCCCCCCAAAAAAATATCAAGGACAACTTCAACCTCAATTTCAAGAACAACACAAGTGAAATTTGAAAAATCTCATACAAGCGAACCACATCAGTCAACGATCATAGACGATTATAGTTCCAACGATGATGCGTTTGAAAGTGTTGATGAAGAAGAGTCTCAAGTTATAAACAATTTAAATAAATACATTCAAGAAATAATAGATAATTCCTCCAACTTGGATTCCGTATACGGTCCGATTTATGATAAAGGGGAATTGACACTTGGAAATTTGCCACTAACTTTCGAAAAAAACACAGATGACATAATTGTAGGTACAAAAAAATTCACTGGTACTCCAGGATTATATAATTTGATATTTTATCATGACCCTGAGTACGAAGATGATTTGAAATCATATGAAAAAATCTTGAAAATGACTGGTGTGTACAAGAACTCGCGAAATCACCTCAAACCCTCTGATACAATCAAATATAATCAAGTTATTCGACCTATGTTCTTGCAAACAAAAACTTCAAAATCTTCATACACTAAAGGAGCAGGGATGTCTCTTACATATAATACCAAACCTGTTGAATATGTCTATTGGGATGATGTAAACGAATTGGTTAACAGACTTCGATTACTCATAGCTTCACAGCAAGCTGGAAATACATCTGTCAAAAATGAGATAGTTGCCATTGTCAATGAATTGGAGGAGGCTGGAATCATTCAAATATGAATGAACTAAGTTTAGTGCATCAGTCTCAACATGAGTATCAACAAGTTCGGTTTCTCGTCCACAAAGTCCTCTGTTGAAGATAAATCAGAGCATGACTCCACTGACGCAATCTTCAATTACACTCCTGATGGTAACATTGATGCAGGTAACCTGAAGATTCGTCACGTGAATGCACCATCTGATGCTTATGATGTGAGCAACAAAATATACGTGGACGATTCAATTGACTTGGTGAAAAATGATTTATTCAAAAAATTGCATGAACTTCAAACAAGTTTCATAAATTTCAAAAAAACAAATATTGAAAAACGTGAACGATTCAACTACCGACATACGAATTCATGTGAATAAAACATTGTATTAATTTAAAAATGAATTTGTTTCACGTTTGGAAATCGATTACGACGATTTACGCAAACGCTTAAATGACCGTATTGAACTAATTTCCAAAACCATCAACGATCATGATAAACATATCAATTCAGTATAAAAGACTCTTCAAACAAGTTTCATAAATTTCAAAGGAGAAATATCAAAAACTATTGAAAGTTTTTCCAAAATCGTCAAAGATCAAGAACAACATATTGACTTGGTAGGAAAGACCCTCGAAACGAATTTCAAAAAACAAATAAATGATGGAATTGAAAAGGTATCCAAAGAGTTAAGAAATGAATTTTCATCACGTCAAAGTGACTTCGAAAAAGGTTTTAAAGAGCAAATAGCTGAATATGCTGAAAAATTTTCCAATATTGTTAAAAAGCAAGAACAACATATTGACTCAATTAAAAAGGCTTTTGAAAGGAATTTCAAAAAACAAATAAATGATAATATTGACAAGTCTGACAAAAGTATCACACACAGATTGAACTCTATTCAAAAATCTACAAGTGACGTTTTCCACAAAATTGATTCGAGAATGGATCAACATGATAAAGATATCAAATCACTGAAAAATGTGGTGGGACATATGCAACGAGATTTGAATAACAACCATTTACCTGATCACATTTTGAGGGGGCACTGAGGAAGTTCAGTATTTTGACAACATCAGTCTTTTGTTCGCTGTCATGGATGTACATTCGAAGGAATAAATTCAATTAGTTGATGAGCTTTACAAACTAGTGAGACGAAATTTCAAACGTCGTAGAATCATAATCAAAGGATTTGATGATTTATGGCAAATAGATCTTGCTGATTTGCAAAATTACAGTAGCGTCAATAAACATTACAAGTATATTTTGGTTGTCATCGACTCTTTCTCCAAATATTTGTGGACCGAACCTCTCAAGACTAAAAATGGAGTTGACGTCACACAGGCAATGAGCAATGTTTTCATACGAAGTGGAGGGCGACGCCACAAAAATCTCCATTCGGATTTGGGTAAAGAATTCTACAATACCAATTTCCAAAACCTACTGAAAAAATACAACAATAATCATTATAGCAGTTATACAGTGAAAAAAGCTGCAATCGCCGAACGAGTAATTCGCACAATCAAAGAGAAACTTTTCAAATACTTCAGTTTGAATGGTTCTTACAAATGGTTGGATATTTTACCAAAAATAGTTGACAATTACAATAACACCAAACATCGAACTATCAAAATGAAACCATGTGATGTCATCAAACCTAATGAAAAAAAATTTTGCAGTCTGCATATAATTTTATCAAAATAGCCACCGGTCATCACAAATTTAAAGTTGGGGATGTGGTTCGCATATCAAAGGTCAAACACCCCTTCCAAAAATCTTACACCCCTAATTGGACTACGGAACATTTTAGGGTGGTAAAAGTGAAGATTACCAACCCCATCACATATCTTTTGGAAGATATTGAAGGTCGTCCAATAAATGGAGCCTTTTATGAAGAAGAATTACAAAAAACGAAATATCCTGATGTTTATCTCGTTGAAAAAATCTTGAAACGAAAAGGTAATAAAGTTTATGTCAAATGGCTTGGATTCGACAACTCCCACAATTCCTGGATAAATGCATGGAATATTTTGTAACTTCCGCTTACTCATTCCATTTATGTGAGGTTGTAAGGCGCAGGACCCACACACTACCGAAATATTACAAATTCCCTCCAAACCAGATTCAGTTTTATTTTAGATTTCGTACAATCATGTGTGCTGCTCAAAGTGAAACGTTCACTGATGTGTCATCATCAGAATCTGATCATTACCCTTACGATTTGGAGTTGGAGCGAGTTTGTAAAATATATGAAGATGTTGTTAAATGTGAACGTTTTTACATACTAAATTCTGTGTACCAGTTCGCTAGCATATTCCATCTGCATTGTGGTCTTAGTCCAGCAAGGTATTTCGAACCCGCAGTAAAACTTCTGTATACGTTGGATACTGAAGGTAATTGTCAAATTTCCTTCAATACATTCGAATGGTCTCAATTCATCGAGTTGCTGATTCGCTTGTCGAAAGACTTCACTGATGCTACTACAAACTCTGAAATATTGTTGGATTGTGATCTCAAGCTTGGCTTTATGGTCCACGAAAATTTTAAGATATTGAAAATTTCAAAAGACTCTGTAGTGTTTCATTTAATTGATAATGATGTACAGGAACTCATTGAAATGAATGCTCTCATCAACAACAAAATTTGTGTGTTACAAAATCTGAAATTTCTCGACCATTATCATAATTTTTCACAAACTATTGCTAAGTTGTTGGAAAAATATACCTTTGATTGTGATGAAAGTGAAAATGTTATATATGCTTTATGTGATGTCTGTAATAGTATGGAAAGCTTTTGCATTAGAGAATGTATGTATTTTATTAGAAGTAAAGTGTTGTATGACTTAGAGAGAAAAAAAAGTTTCCAATAAATATATATCTTACATTTTTGAGTTTTATTTCAATTGATGCCATGATAGATAAAACCCAATATGACGACAACACTGGTCTCGTGTGCAACATGGAGTTTATAAACAGATATCAAATCTACGTTTCTTTCTCAATCATCATTGTTACCAGTATGTGTGTTACAGTGTGGTCCATTTTGTGTGGGTATCAGGAGACAAACCTGAAGAGTGGTTTTTTCTCTCTCCAAACTGACACGATTTTTGATATCAATAAATATTATACATTTTGAATTTCACTCCCATTCGAAATATTTCAGACATTGAGAATGGAAGTGGAAGCCAGCATGCAAGTGATACACAATCAAAATTTTGACACTTATGTAGGTAGACTGAAACTTTTCAAAATTGGGTACATACATTTCCAAAAGATAAACTTGCAAATGCAGGTTTCATTTATACTGGTACAAGTGATATAGTGGTATGTCCAAAATGTGGAATTGAAGGATTTCATTGGGTGATTGGAGATGATCCTTTGATGGATCACTTTCGATGGCAACCAGAATGTCCATTTTTTGATGAGGGTGACTCCCCTTTCATTATGAGAAAGAGAGAAGCTGTGTATAAGGAGATGTTGATGATCGATTGAAAACGTTTGCTGATTGGCCAATAAGCATCGCTCAAAAACCCCTCGAATTAGCACAGGCTGGATTCTTCTATACCGGCAGAAGTGATCGTGTGAAATGTTTTTATTGTAGTTTGGAACTGAAAGACTGGTTACCTGGAGATGATGTGTGGATTCAACATCAAATTTTCGATAAAAAATGTGAATTTTGGAAATTGAAAAATCCACATTCTGAACTAAAAAAACCTCAAATTTGTTCATCAACTTGTACAACTGAAAGTGATTCTTTAACTTGTAAAATTTGTTTGGAAAATGAAATGAATATAGTATTTATGCCTTGTAGACATTTAGCATGTTGTGTAGATTTTTCTGTAATGTGTGTGCAGTTTGCAGATCTGATATCTCATCATTTTTGAAAATTTTTGTTAGTTGAAAAATAAAACAAAAAATCAATTTGTATTTCATTTATTAACCCATGTATTTATATATAAATCAAACATTTTTATTTGTATACACCAATCATTTTCTTTTTTACATAAAAATAGTAATTGTTTTCAAGTGATATTTGAGTCTTCCATGATACTATAGTGCCCCCAAGGTAATGTGTCATTTGAATCTCTCAATAGACACCGTTTGTCATCGAATGGACTCAAAGCAATTTTGTGTTGTTCAATTGAATATAAATTATGACATTTTGACTGAATAATCCGTTGAGTTGATGTCTTTTCAATTCGTTTGAATAAACAATTTAAATAGTCGTGGAAAGTTATTTTATGTTTCACTACATTATATTTGATACCAGTAGTAGTCTTAACACCACTAGATACAGTCCATCCAGTTCTCTGAAGTCCATCGAATTCTCTCAACCCTTAGGTGTAAAGGTGACATTGGTACGTGAAGAGTTGTCAAAAAGGCTTGAAGTTGCCACTGTGAACAAGGGAATGTCGTAAGTTCTTGTACACCCTTGTTAGTTCTTGTAGAGGATATCAGCAATGACCAGAAGGGTGTTGTCGTCGACGTCTTCGTCGAAGAAAAATGTCAAAAGGTCCTTAATATACTCCGAGGGTTGAGAGAGAGAGAAGACAATGGAATGACGCAACTTCTTGAGCAACCCTGTTGGTTTTGATTGTTAATGACCAGAATGGGTTGGAGAAGAAGTGCCAAAAGGGCCTTAATTTCGTAGGTAACCCCTGTGGGGTGTATAGAGGGTTTTTCTTTTGTTAAAAAAGTGGTTCGATAGAGGCCAGCCGAGCCACGCCTCGCCCACATGATATTCTTTGTGACGCATTTGGTAGTTTATTGGAAATTGAATTGACCTTTGGGGTCGTAATTTGTTTACATTATTAGTTAATTTTGGTTCATTTTACTGATAATGAACTATGAAATGAGCTGTTTTTCGAAGATTAAATTTGAATGAAGAAACGAAAAAGTAGAAAAATAAAAGGCGTAATTCCTTTACATTTTTTATTGGAGAATCGAGTAATTCATCAAACATTTTGTTTCAAACTTAATTCAAATTTGGTTTTTATTTTACAATAATTACAAAACTGACGTTTTTGTTTTTTCTTCATGACTTTCATACTAGTTTCTTTTGGGGAGTTACAAATAATGCAGAATAAAATATTTGTTATGGATTCACTAGTTGTTAAATTGCAAATTTCAGTCAACGTAATCTCCATGTCCTTACATGCCTGCAATAATGTATCTCCATATAAATCATTGAAATCCATGAGGGTATATTCAGAAGACATTTTGCTGAAAAAAGGAATAATGAATGAGAGACGAAAATTTCATATTTTATTTATTTTTGAATATAAAAATTAAAATCAGATTAATTTTTTTGTTCCTTTATATTTTTATGTCTCTCTCTTTCAGGAAGTTTGAAATGGTTTTTAATGATTTTGTTTTTTTAATAGGGGGAGTTCTAACTATATCCCTGTTCAAATCAGGGATATAGGTAGAATAATCGTCATTATCCCAATTTTCCTCGATTTCTTCAGGCTTTTGTTCCGCTATTCTTCTGTGTTTCTCCCTTTCAGCCAGCTTGAATTCGTTTTTTATTGCTTTATTTTTTCTTATTGGGGGAGTTCTAATTATATCCCTGTTTAAATCAGGGATATAGGTTGAGTAGTTATCATTGTCCCAGTTTTCCTCGGTACTCATCTGTAAATAAAATGAATGTTTACATATATAATAGTATCTAACCTATTCATCTCTGATACGTCTATGTCTCAATGTATCCATCATTTCTCTTTCAAAACGGATTCGTTCTCTAAGTGTCGCTCGATCTTCACGTTTATGACATGAGAAGCATACATTATATGGTGTAATACTCATGAATAAACGTTTATATCTCACACATCTAAATAATGAACGACCATTGAGATCTGGTGTTTGTTCCCTCGTATCAGAACTGCTACTTATTCTGTTTTCTTGAATATTCATTCTGTAAAATCCATCACCATTCACCTTTGTGTTGAAAATATAAGTTGTAGGTAAATTAAATGTAAAAATGAATACATGTGGATTAAATTTTGTAACCCCAAGGTAATGTATCTGTTGATATATAATTCACAATTCGTTTATCATCTGAAGGAGTTAGTGCAATTTTTCTTTGATTTATTGTGTAAACTTCATGTTTCTTACTACGAATTAGATTTTCTGATACTTCAAAATGTTCATTCTTGAATAGACAATCATAATAATTTTGAAAAGTTATTTCTTGAAGAGAAGCTTTCGTTATACCTTTGTCTTTTTTCGTTATTAAATTTTTTTCTTCATCATCTTCATGCTCTCTTTTTATAGCATACATTTTTGATTTCAGACCTATAAACTCTTTCATAATTCTTCCATTATTTTCATCTTTCATCAAACCTAAAACTTTTTTATTTGCTAATGGAATTCCAAATTTGTTATCTACAGCATAGTCAGATGTATCAAATTTATGTATGTCTTCTTTGATATGTTTATAAATATCATCAGTGAAAAAGTGGTAAATCAGTGAGTCAGTATCTGTGTATAACAATTTTGCATTTTCATTGAATTTAGGTTTGATGTAATTATAATGGAAGTCATATAAAATAGTCTTGGAGATTTCTAAAACGCTGAAACCTACATAAATAGGTTTATTCAATTTTATATTGACTCTACTCATTTCAATTATTACTAAATCATCATCAAAAATGGTTAAACTGTGAAAATTTGGTTTTGATATATAACTTTTTGCTCCATATCTACCCTCCCACTTAGTACATAATTTAATATCTTTATATTTACGACAATTCTCGATCATTTTTCCGAAAACACAGTTGTTCATAAGCTTAAAAAAATCCTTTTCAAATTCATTTTTACTATTTTGTCTCAAAATCGTATTCAAATCAATATAAGTTTTCAACCAAGGTTTTTGCTTAAATTTCAAAATTTTATGAATCTTACATATTTTAAGTCCTAAACTAACTGCTTGTTTCAAATTTCTATAATGAATGACGTAATTTTTCTTATCAAAAAGTGTCGTTAACAATTTTGGATGTTTTGATGTTGAAATGGGTGGAATCATTTTTTGAGGGCATAAAGGAAGATCTTTATGAACATTTTGAAGTTCTACAGGATAATCTAAGTCAACTTCTAATATATAACCTTCATCAGAATCATCAGGTGTGTTAAAGATATCTTCAGAATAGAAATTAACACTATCTATCCACCTGAAATCCCCAACAGGTAAATATTCTGATAAAGCTGTTCCATACAAGTTATTAACATCGTAGTACATGAGGTATGATGAGGGTTGATTAGGATCATATTCGTTTCTCATGTAAATATTGTAAGCTTTACCGTATCTATTGCTACATTGAGAAATTCCTCCTCTAATACCTTTTTCAATGAACATTATCTTATCAATATCATCTAATAATTCCATAGTAACTTTTGAAATTTTCAAACAACTTGCATAAGCAAGACCGGGTGCAGTATAATATTTCAAACACTCCAAATCGTATGTTTTCAAACATACTTTTCAAAGGTTTTCAAAAACATCAATTAAAAGTAATACATCTGTTTTTAAACTTAATGTATTGTTGCAAATTTTGAATTTTGAAAGTGTCCCATACTTAACAGCATGTAAATATTCATCTTCTGTTACACTGCACTTTCTTAATTCATTGAAAAAACATTCAATCGGTGGTAATTTCCAATTTTCATTTTATTCCAACTATCAAAATAATCATATGGAAAGACACCCTTTTCAGATGAAAGGTTGAATTCCTCTTGATTCTTACAAAAACTCTTCGTAGTTAATTTTTCAGATTGAGGTAAATATGAACTTAATTTATCTAGACTACTTGTCGTGAACAGAAACGAGTCTGAAAATCGATATGTAATACTCGTGTCAGTAATTTGTTTACTGAATGATATATATCTCTCTTTATTCACTGGTAACAATGTAACAGCACCCGGCACCTCTTTCGCTAAAGTCCTAATAATGAAATGACTATCGTAACCAGATAAATTATGAAAGACAACAGGTATCATATCATCTTGATAGTTATAAGATTACAAGGTGTAGGATATGAAGGACCACGATATTCGCCTGTGGTATGCAGGTGGTCTTTATTTAGCCTTGAGCTGACCTTGTATAAATGGTTTTTCACAAATATGACAGGTAGTAGCTGAGTTAAACTNGAGGTGTCATTGGAATCACATTGGAAAATATTGGATTCAATTCAAAAGCTAGCTGTTGTAAACGATTAACGAACCAATTGATACAATCTTTACCAGTATATAATTCAAATTTTGATTTAGAATTGTCGAAAGTGCATAATAAATAAAAGGCAACACTACACGGAATATGTTTTTGAATTTTTTCACTAGGTTTTACATCTTCATATTTTTCTAATATGCTTTCAATGTCCGCATATAATACAAATGGAACGGATTCTTCATTTTTGAAATCTTCAAATGATTCGAAATTTTCTTTTTCAGATAGTAGAGTTATTTTAGTTTTATTCATTTTTCTACAGGTGAATATATGATTATTTAAAACTTCTTGTGAGTAAAAATGATTAAGACATTCAGTATAATAAAATTTTGTATTAGTTATCAACATTATCAACTATTTAACAATTGTGACATGTCTTTTATAAGAGCAAAATGATAAATTGGTTTGAAATTATTTACATTTTCCTCTTCATCACATGAATCAACATCATGTTCAGTCTGAAATATTAATAAATTAATTGCTAATAAAAATTTTAATTCACTCAAACGGACAGGTACAATTTCCTTTTTTTCAATACCGAACAAGTTTATTGACATATTATTCATTTTTTTAAATTTTGTAATGTCTTTAATTTAAATTGGAAATTCAATACCATCATATTTTAAAATATTTGAAAAATGTGGATATGATGATTTTTTACAAACATTAGTTGTACATGGATGAAGAGCTGCCACAATAGACTAAAGAAAACAGTACGACTCATTATTTTGAATATTGAGGACTGTATTTTTATTTCGAATGAATTTAGGTACTTAAACAAATGTAGAAATCCCTACATTTATCGGTGTATAATTATTGAAGTTAACCTTCAATTGTAAAATTTCATAAAGACTCCAACCACTCTATCTTTTTATTGAAATATTATGTTTAACGTGATCATCGTAAAATAATTTCAAATTTGTGTGTTGATCAATAATACTATTTTTTGTTTGAAAATGTTTAATTTCAGTTTCACCAGTTTGAGGCTTCATGAAATT
>WOGL01000520.1:0-14365 GCA_015342145.1 Leptinotarsa rubiginosa | reverse complement strand
AATGATTGAGGAGATAAAAACCGAATCGCTGAGAGAGCTCAAAGATATACCAAAAAAGCATATACTGCTTCGAGGACTGGAAAAAACGCCGGCACAAGTGTATATCAGAGGGAGACTACTTTGAAGGGAACGAAATACAAATTGATGAATAAAAAAATATTTTTTGAACTTCCCTCGTAAATTTTCATTTTTTTTTCCTTTTAACCATCCCTGTAATTTCGGTTTTGATAGAAATTTGATAGATTTCATAGATAAATTGTAGCCATGTAGAAATGATTTCTTGGAAATCATGAAGACGGTCTGAAACTAAGTGGAAGAACAGGTTAATCAGAGATTAATCGCTGAGAAAACTGAACTTTGCCTTTTATTTTCAATAAGTTGAGTAATTTTTTTTATTGCTTGTAGTATTGATTGTTTAAAATAATAGAGACGATTATTATTATTATCAAAAACAACGTTGGGCTGAGAAAATAACCCTGTTGAACACCATATGATTGATATATCGGCCACTGGGCTCTATTCTCAGTCCTACGCTGTTTCTAGTTCTGATTTTTTTTTCAGTAGTCCTACTAAATATAAAATTCAATGGGATTCAACATAAAATTTTATTAACAAAAATCATTACAGAGTTCAAAAAATTTCAGGATTCATAATTCATATAAAGTCAAACGAATTGTAAATTTTTTTCTCGTCATAGTATGTCGTGAAACTGACTAGAAAATGTAAAAGTTTTCTATGAAATAAAGATGTGAGATAAGAAATAACAATAGCAAGTACGTTGAAACCCCCATTAAAAAGATTGTATGCAAAATGTCTTTTTCAACTATAACCAATATTTCATGAAAACTGTAAAAGTTCCAAATAATAACAGAATATACATTCAATATTGTGAAATGATATGAGGAACTAGAATTTCATAATTTATCTGAAGCCTATGATGAAAATTTTTTGTTGAACATATACCTATAAATTTACAACACAATAAAATAAAAGTAATATACAATCATGAAAATGTAAAATAATCACAGGAATATTATTATGGTAAATGGCGAAACGAATTTATAATATTACTATTCTCACAATGAAATGAGATTACTGAGGAGACAAGTCAATGTATAACTTAGAAACATATTGGTATTGATAACATAATTGAATTTGATAATGAAAAACATAGTTCAGAATAAAAAAGGACAAAAAAAAACCAAGAGAGAAAAATGTTTCTTTTTTCAGCATTTCTTTAGATGAAAACCAGAGCCCAAACACAAAGCAGTTATGATTCAACACCATAGAGCGCCAATTCGACCTACCAGAGGTCTCTTTACTGGTGCTAGGCTGAACCACAAATGCATTGCTGGACTCAACTGTTCTCAAAGGACAAGCCTGATTAAGTAAGGTCGATGAGATTCCCCATACAAAGACGCCATCTATGGGATCGACAGAGAACTGAATCCTCGAATATTGAAGATACAATCCCATAGATGACGTCTTCGTAAGGGGAGATATCGCCGACCTTATTTACTTTAAATGACAACCCAACCATTCTCGTCAATGAGTGTATGTGATATTTCAAAACTAATGGCTTCATTCTGTTATATTCCGAAAACATTTTATATACATATAGAGCAATCAATCTGTAGTACTTCAACTGGTGATAGTTCTGCAAGATTTATTGAATGCAAACTGTTCATTTAGATTTACTGTTTGATTTCACGAAAAACTCTTGACAAACTAACGGCTGTAGAACTCTTTTTTATTGGAGACAAGTCAAGAAAGAATTTACGTATCAGATCAATATTATGATCTTTGAAATAACAAAGTTTACATACATTTTAAAAAATGACTGAAATGTTGCTTACTAACATTGACAGTACTGCTGTTGATTTATTAATCATCAGTTGAAGTCGTACAGGTTTCTTAAACACCCTGTAAATACACTGTGATAAAATTTCGCAAAACTGAAGTACAAAAAAAAAACATACACACTGACATTGAGAGGGTTCACATGAACCCAAGACTGTTTGATAATTTCACAGTAAAGGTCAGTTCAATTTAATGATCGAAAAATACTTATTTTTTGAAAAATCGAACTCAGGAGGTTTCAACGACTCTTTCTTATGTCCACCTGCCAACAGTTTCAAAACTATAAAGTTGGTTTTGCATATTGTCAACAATTCAGTTATTTCTGAATCGGAGGGAATACTCTCCAACAGCTGGCGAGCTTGGTGAAAATGTTTACAACCAGCAATGTAAAGGAAAACACTATCAACCGGTTGCTGCTGAAACCTTTCGAACGATGTCATTTCCCTGAATTCTGCATAAACAACTGGTGGAGGAGTCAGAAGATTTTGAAAAGGGGCAAATCTATGTTCGTACCGTACCTGTTCACTGTCAAAACGAGGATGGGGCATAGTTAGTTTTCCTTCCAGGCGAAATCCCATTAATGCCTGGAACATATATCTAGCTGAGTATTCACTACTAATATGTACCAATTACTTTTTACCTTATAGTACCCTCCACACATATTCTGAAGAGCTTGTAAAAAAATGATGTCCCTATTATAAGGCCTCGCTTTCTTTTTATACTTTGGTTTTTTCTTTGAAGTTCCTTTATTTTTCTGTAGTTCATTGAGAATTTCATTTTCAACTAGAAAACTGTCCGCTCTAGATAAAGCTGATATCAACCACCCATATAGAAACTCGTATAGGTACCTAAACCAAGTGAAAATTATACTCAAAAAATGGAAAACAGCTGCAAATTATGATGTGAAGGAGAAAAAATATTTCCTCACCAGTAAATATAATAGAATTCGTGTGTACTATATAGTTCCAACTCAAATCCTGCAAGTAGATACATGATCATGATTCTCAAAGTGTGATAGAGAATCCAAGTACCAAAACATGCAATATGTGGTCTTGACAGTGGAGAATTAACAGAAAGATTGTGCAAGTAGGCATCTACTCGTTCCGCCTGAAAATTGACCAATGTAGTTTCATATAAAACGGTGCTGAAAGTAAATACCTCATCCTGTAAAGTAGTAAACTCTTCTAATAAATGAGCAAGTTTGTCTCGTTGTCTAGCTCTGTTATGACCACATAATTGGAGGAAATTTATGAAAGGTCTTGAACAGTGAGTGAGAAATGTATCCACATAATGTTTTGCCTGTAAGATTTATTAAAATAGTGAAACAAATAAAGAAACAGACATGTAATGGCATTGACCGATACTGGAAAATCCATAACGTATTCAAGTAACACTTTATTGTGAGATTTTCACGTGTGAGGAGGCATTGCATAGGGAAACACGTGTTGCGGTTTACAAAACAAGAAAACATAAGTAAATGAATACATCTAAACTTTGAGTATAAGGTGTTCACACCACAAAGTACGTCACAAATTTAGAAAAAACATTTGAGGTTGACTTTAACAATCAGTTAAGATAAAACCAATAAGAAAAAAATATCAAATTTCATTTGGGCTAAAAGCTTGCAGAGAAATATTCATCAATTGTGTGAGAGGCTTCATAAGCAGTACCTGTTTTACGGTTCTTGAACACCTACATTTAAATTAATTTAGGACTGTATTCCGTTGCTGTTAATCTACGCGAGGAAATTTCAGGAAATGAATTCTGGGATTATAATTTCTATAATTCAATGTTGTCAAGACATTTAATTTTTGCAACATATAGTATTTTTTTATGACAAAACACAAGCAATACAGGAAAATCCTTAAGGCGCTCTCAGAGAGGTGCCTGTGCCTGTAATTGGTAGATGTATGTTGAGACTATCAGTAGAATGATCAACTCTCTAAATAGTTCTTTACAACTAGTTCCTCCGTTAACATCAACAATGCATCGAATCACCCCAGACCAGTATCCCATATGAAACGACAAACTGTATTTGGGCATGATAATAGATGAGTAGAACAGACTACTCAACTGTACTACGTAACTTTTATGAACACATAGTGGCAATTTTTTTGTATTTTCCAACTACAGTATTCAGATAAATTAATTCCTATAAATGTTGTTCATTGTAGTTGTTTTAGGGACTCGTTGCCAGTTTTAATTGATGAGCTATAGTCCAGGTTTTTCCAAGACAGGTGGAAACAAATGAAAACAGATTTCCACATGTTTATGATCAAGTGATTGTTCTGGAACCAAGCACTTGCATTGCTGAAATCTTGACAGGTTTTACCTAAGGTTGACTCGACAGTTTTAGCTGTCACTAAGAGGGAAGTATCATCAGCATATAAGATGCAGTTATTAGCTACAAAATCGTCGACATATTTTATATAAAAGTGGTCCCAAAATGGATCCCTGTGGAACAATGATTGAACACTGTAGTCTCTGCGATGTTTGGTTATCAATTTCAACATGATGCATTTGGTAATTTAAATAGCTTTCAAACCACTGCCAGGGTATGCCCCTTTCCAATTTATAAAGAAGTATATCGTGGTCTATTAGAAAGAAAGAAATGTCTACCCAAAGTTTTATTACCTCTACCTAGCATACCAGAAATATTATTTGAAAATTCATCAATTGCACATACAGTTGATATACCTTCAATAAAGCCAAATAGTCTATTATTAAATAGTTGCAAGGAGTCAAACACGTGTTGCGTTTTAGTAAACTGTCCAGTGAAAATATCACAATAAGATGTTACTTGAATAAGGAAACAGACAAAGAAATTAACTGTTCTTTAGTAATTAGACTCAATATCATTCTTATTTCACATACTAACTTGTGAGTTACTCAACAGCGATTTTGACAGTAATGCTGGTGGACAAATGAAAGACTTCACAGAGTCCCTCAAGATATCCTTGGAGTTCGTTGGATTCGTACCTAGAATTTCACATAATTTGAAAACTATGAACTAAGGTTAGCAAATAACTGTTTACCTGGATATAATAGTTGCAAAGCTGACCTGGATAGAATACAGGGACTTGATTTACTAAATTCAATGAAAAAATCCTGATTAAAAAAAAAGGTTATTCAATTCAAGAACTCGAGGTACCCAAGATTGATAATATACATACCAAAGCATGATGAAGGGATGAAATGGATTGTATTTTACTAACAATTTTAAAGCGTTCAGTCATTTCAATAAAATATGTCAAAGCTTCTGATCTTGACTTGATTTTTGTGTACCGAGGGAAAGTGGGAGGTAACAGACGCTGATTTATGGAAGGTTCAAACCCTAATATGTATTCGTTTCCATCTAAAAAAAAATGATATTGTGATTCAAAGAATTTCAACACTAAAAATGTAAAATTCGAGTCTATGCATCTAAGATGTAAGGTTTTATAGTACATAATTGTATATTTGTTTTTCTAATATTATCCATAAATGTAATTATTATTGATGAAAAAATTATAATTTACTTCATTATTATCAAATTTTATTACTCAATTTCATATAAACAATTCTGACTAAAAAACTTCTACAAGCAGTGCAGGTCCGTATTTGAAATTTCAAGGTCGAGGGTGACCTCATATGAAAAGTAAACTTAGTTACAATTTATCCGATCCCCATGCATAGACTGGAATTTGAATAGCTTGGTATATACATTCAAATAACTCCGTTTTCAACAAAAAAAAAATTGCTTACCTTCTTCACTTTTCACTCCCAAATCAACACTGTCTTGAATGATATAGAGCATCTCTAAAGAACTAACTAGCAATCTCTGACAGTCAGTTGTTGATGGTTGATCGTCTTTACGAAATGATATCAAAACTTGAAGAAAAGTTCTTAGAAACTTGATCCTAGCAAACAATGCCTGGGTTTCATGACTGGGTATGGACCTGCCTTTCCTATGTAGATCTTCCTCAACTTCTCGTAGCATTGCGATCATACGCTGCTCTGAAACGTCGGGATTCAAATGATACCCATATTGCATTGGTTGAAAATCTTCCTCTTCATATACACTAGCACTAAAACATAATACATGTATATTTTACTTATCAACATGTATATATTCATTACTCAAAAACCACGTCTTTGATAATTTCTAAAAGTTTGTATACAGCAAGGCAGAATGCTTTCAGTAGTTTATCCTCTATCATATATGGCTTGTGAAGATACAAATTGATAAAAACAGTTTGGGCAAGAGAATGTCCTTCCAACCATGACACTAGACAAGCAAAGGTACTGTCTATTATACCTATTATTTCTTTGTCTTTGAATCCACCCAGTTTAAGAATTTTGTCCTGAAAGAAATACAAATTATTATGTCATAGCCACTAAATTGTGTTCAATATTGGAAGAAAAAGGTTTTAAATACCTGAACAGCCTGATCAAATGATATTATTTTTCTAATTCCTCTATTGCACAGCATCCCAGCATCCATTTTTGGATCCATCATTTCAATTGCAGACATAGCCTCGAAAAGTCCAAACAAATCATCATGAAGTAACTCCCCTAACTTCAAATCTGGAAAATATCACTTGAAAATTTTAATACGAAGTACCTGAGAAAAAATATTAACCTTTAACTGCTTCTTGAAATGAGTTGGTTATATCTGTCCAGTTTGCATGCAGTCTCCATGTAGAACAGGTATGGGAACTGAAAAAATTGAATTTGAATATTTTTTTGAAAACAATTAGGAAAACTTACCATTCATTTTCCATTTTTTGAGAACGTACCATTCAGAAATACAAAAATGTGGTTCCTCAAAAAAGACTTTTCAGACAGTTTTCATACATAACCTAAAAATGTCAGGTGAGCTCAATCTTTCTGATTCATAATTCAAACCTCTGTTTATTATAAAACTAATGACTTGTATTGTAACAGTTTTTTATGAATTTTGAATTCAGAAAATGTTAGTTCATTCAAATAAAAGTAATAACATCCCAATAAATTTCTCCCTCCCTATATGGTGTTATCGCATTGACTGCATCTAGTATCTAGTCAGAGTAGTCACTCTGATATTTTATTTCCGAACTAATTTTTATATCTGCGCATGTTCAACACATATCAAGGTCCAACTTTCAGAAGTTTGCAGAGACTCGCAGTACGAAAACCCATGTTTTATGCCTAGACGATCTTTCGACTAAGCTTGATAAGTCAATAGAGGTTTCACATTAGCAATCAAAATATAAAAACATCTATCTGTTGAATCTGTAAATCAATTGGTCACTCCATCAAGTTTTTGAAAACGCGTTTGTAAAACCAATTGGTGTACATACTGTACATCAAATCCATCACGATGAAAATATGGCCTCCCCACCTTGTTATGAATAATTTAAGGTTTAAGGTTATGGTCGCGGAAGCTTATATTTCAAAGACAATATCAACAAATGCAATTTGTATTGGGCATTTGCCATTTCCTTAATATTATGTGTAACCAGAAATATGAAATAATTTTTAGTAAACACTCCAGTGAAAGTCATACAGATTTCTATCATATGAAAAACAGAGTTGCGTATGTATATCGTAATTGTGATATTTATACTATAATGAAATCAATAAAAACACTTTTGTCTAATTTCCACTAGTTATTTTATTTGTACGACCGGTTTCGGTTTTTACCCCACTATCAAGACAAAAGTGTTTTTATTCATTTCATCAAAGTGATCATGAATTTCTACAAAATAAACAAGTTGTCAATCACAGAGGTGATATTGATATTTATAATAATTTATTGATCACAACTACATTACGGAGTCTGGACAAGTCACACAAATATATACATTACATAAGATAGGTTTATACAAATTATTCACGAAGTAAAAATTCGTATTGACATGTATAAATGAAAAAACGAATGCATCATAATGTAGAACAAATCTCAACCAATTAAAATTGAATTGGAATATAATTCAACTCAGGACAAGTGATTCATATCGTCATAAGCTTTCCTCAACGGAATCAATTATTTATCTCTCAATTCAGTTGTCAATTCATTGAAACACCTAATTTCCAGGTAATGTATGTATGCATTACGCGTTTTCTAACCATTGAAATCATCAAAATTATTAAACAAATTTCATCTATATTTTTGAATTTCAAATCTTTTCCCTGTCAACTGTCATGTTTACTGTAGTGTTCATTCGAAATCACAATACGTCATTGATTTCATAGCCATTCATCCATGGATTTAATGTTTATTTAAAAACTTTGCCTTTTCTATTACTTGTTTCTTGCAATTGAAATACAAATTAGTTATATTTTTCTATACTTCATACAATTTTTTGAATTCTATAGAAACTAGAATAGAATATTTTGTAGAAACTGAGAAAAAAACTCGCGTTTCTCCACATCTCCTTAATAAACAAGAAGAAGAAGAAGACATACCGTCAACACTGGTCACACCTTGGAAAGTTATGATTCATTTTTCTTGAGATAAAGTTAGTAATAATATAATTTCTCTTTGTGACTATTCAACGTTTTCTGAGGTAAAAGCTCAACAATATTTAACATGACTGATCGTTTCGGATTAAAATGGGACCCCAAAAATTTAGAGATTAGAACAATGTCTGTAGAAAAGACACTGGAACCTCTGGTGTTGCAAGTTACAACACTTGTGAATACTAAGGGGCCCAGTAAAAAGAAGAAAGGTAAATCTAAACGTGCCAATGCTCTTGTGAGTACTGTCGAAAAAGCTACTGAAAACTTTATTGAAAAGGGAGAGCAAATTGCCTATGAAAATCCCGATATAACTGATGAAATGCTAGCAGCAGTGGAAGAGGTGAAGAAAACAGGTAAGGAATCAATATATTTGCCAGTACCCAACACAAAAGACCAAAGAAATCTTCAAGATTTTCTTTTTTTATAGAGTGTCAACAAATTTAAATATCATTTTCGAGTTGATTTAAGCTGGATTTATAGATGCATCCACTCTTGAGTCGTGAACCGCAAGTTGTAAGAAATCATAAGCAGTTGGCAAGTTAGCATCATCAGATAATTGGATAAGTTTCACTTTTAGTCATCTTCTGATGATGCTAACTTGTTTAGCAGAACACCCTTTAAGAGACAGTATTTTTGTTCACAGAAGCATTTTCAATAAATTCATTTCACGCTAGAGGTTCCAATTCTATTTATCAGCATTCATGCATGACCATAGATATAATTTTTAATACACTGACTCATTACTTGGTGAAAATCAATAGTACTATTCATGATAATGGTAATTTTTTTCGCAATATAGAATTATTTCCAATACGCATTTCACTATGACAGTTGCTTCCTCAGTTGCACTGATACTCTACACTACTTAACAATGCAAATGTACGATTTATTGACCTTAATTAATACAGATTACTAATTGTTGGTCTTTTAATAGGAAATTTGATTATTCATATTCATCAACTTCCAAATTCCACCAGGTTTAATTTACCTTTTAATTTCTGCTCTAAGCATTGAATTGGTTTTCTTTTATCTTCTACGTTCAGAGACTCTGGTTTTGAAATTTATAGATGTTCTCCCAATATAAACTTGGCCTATGGTGTTAGCGAATCAAGAATAAGAATTTTATTGTAGACATTGGTAGTAATTATTATTGATGAAACTACGGTGTTAGCAAAATGTATCTAAATTAAAAATTTATTTGTGAAAATTGCGTACTTATTGTCATGAATAATTTCTCTGGAGTTGAGGTGTTTTCTGGCGTTTAATCATACTCTAGTGTGTATTCAAAAACGTTTTGAATACATGAGCGCCAGAAAACGCCTTTGGCAAAGTGTTAACTGGACAGAATTCTGAATGTTGACGAGTATATTTTCTATAGGGGTTACTGTGCTAATTTTTTAAATACTGGGATATTACCTGTTTCCAGTGAAGTATTTATGAAATGTAACCGTATATGTCCTATCACGCTGAAAGTATTTTTGATAATAGTACTCTTCAAAATTTCAACTCTTGATCCAGTATTATCCAAGTCATTATGGAAAATTGTAGGCACTGCTATGAGCGTAGCAGCAAGGGAATTTTCTGAAGATCCTTGTTCTTCGCTGAAAAGAGGCAATATGGTCAGAGCTGCCAGAAATTTACTATCAGCTGTAACACGGTTACTTATTCTGGCTGATATGGTTGACGTTCACCTTTTACTGAAATCCTTACATGTAGTAGAAGATGATTTAGAGAAATTGAAAAATGCCTCAAGACATGGTGAACTTCTTGACAATATCAAAGCTTTCGGGCAAAATGCCAATGAGTTGATGAATCAGGCAGCTAAACGGCAACAGGAACTGAAAGATCCACAACTTCGAGATGATCTTGCCGCAGCTAGAGCTGTATTGAAGAAACATTCTACCATGCTGTTGACAGCTTCCAAAGTTTACGTTCGTCATCCTGAATTGGCATCTGCTAAGGCAAATAGGGACTACGTATTGAAACAAGTTTGTGAGGCTGTCCATACTATCAATGATGTTGCACAGGGTCGTACTCCGCAACCAGCTTGTGGACCTTACGACGGCCCAGGTGAACTGGCTGCAGCGCTGGACGATTTCGATGTGAGTCATTTTCCATTCTTTTGCATCTCGTAACGGGTTCGAAATATACTTGTAATTGTTCAGGATCACATGGTGATGGAACCATTAGCTTATAATGAAGTTCATACTAGAGCATCTCTTGAGGAAAGGTTGGAAAGCATAATAAGCGGAGCAGCCCTCATGGCTGATTCCAGTTGCACCAGAGACGAGAGAAGAGAAAGAATTGTTGCTGAATGTAATGCTGTTAGACAGGCATTACAAGATCTCCTGTCAGAATATATGACTAACGTAAGTGAATTCATAACTGACACTTTTATTTCTCAAAAGTTTGGTAGACAATTGTTGAGAATCAACATTACCTATTCCTTGATACACATACTGTTTTATTACTGTAATTACAATAATTGAATGCGCTTTGAAAACACTATTTTTATGCACAGTTTGTTTTATTTTATTCTTTTTTACAATGAATGAGTTGCAGTTTCATTTTAATAGAATTTTTAATTTCACATTAAAAATAAAAAAATTAATTATATATTAGCCTTACTGTTCTTCATGTAAAATGATAACAGTTTTAGAACTTTTTCTTTTTCAAAGTTTGTTGAGTGGGAATTTTTATTGGTGTTTCTGTTACTGGATTCAGGTCAGTTGATATTGGTACTGTTGAAAAATATGAAACATATTAACTCTGGTTCAATAATGTAAATTATGAATTTAAAGCTAAAAGTTTTATCACTTTTGATACTGGTCTGGGAATGTCATTAAGAATGAAAGAAACTGACAGACAGGAATAGATTGACTATACTAGGAGCTGAGGTATCACAGACAATGAAAAAGCTGATGAGTGTGCCACACACGGATTACAAGTCTATATATAAACCCTGAACCAGCTATGAGGGTACAAAATTCTTTGGTATAGAACCAGATTGGAAGTGGATTTATAAGAAACATAGCAAGTACTGAGAAAACACCTGGGAACACACAGAAAAACCTTCATAAAGGTATCATCTGTGTTGGGAATATAAATAAAATTTAAAAGTGAGTTGCCTTAAACACTGTTACGCCACTGTGTAATTGTCTATGTCTGGTTGTCAAGGGATACCTACCTACCTTCGGGAACCAATAGCGTGTGTCCTGTTTTCCTTACCTCTCGCTTAAGAGTAATCTCGTTCAGTACAGTATGGTTTTAGCATAACAGAAAAAAGGTCTATTAGATGTATTTGTAGTTAAGTACAAAGTGTTAGTTTATTGTGGAGAATATCAAAGGTTCTCATTTGTATAAACTTAGTGTTTCTCACATCAAATTAAACAGATCAAACCAATTGTCGTATTCGACATTCTTTGAAATCTGTAAACTAGGTGTGACAGAATAAAGTGTGTTACCTAATCACCTACGTCGCATTATTCAATAGTATACAGTCGGGGGCCAGCCAGCCCAAAAACCAAAATTGGGGCCCAACAGAAAGTATTCGAGAAATATCCATCGACGGCCACTTGCAGGGAACGTTCTTTCAGGAAGCTGAAGAGCCATACACAAAAATGATCCGACAAGCCATATCATCGAAGTTTGGCCAGCAAACCCTCATGCCACACACGGTCAAAGGCCTTAGAAATATCAAGCCAAACAGCCCTTGATTCTCCATGTTTCTCGATTGCGTCATTCTAAATATGGATGACATACGATAGATCTTACTTTCCGAAAGCGATATCGATGATCGCTCAAGAAGTTGAAGCCTTCCAAATATTTGAGGATATGGTGGGTTACGACTTTCTCCATGACGGGCACTTCATCAGGGTCAGTCTATGCAAATGCGATTCAGGACGTTTTTCCTATCGAAATAATAGATAATAAAAATCGAAATTGTAGTGCTACGACATATTTTGGAAAAACAACGGAAAAAGTGGCTTCATATTTGAAGAAGCAAGATATTGAAATTGCATATAATGCAGGTAATATGTTGGGAAATGTAGTTGAAAATAATAAAAATAAAACATCCATATTCGAGAAATCAGGAGTACCTATATATAAATTGAGTTGTGGAACTTGTTCTAAGATATATATAGTCAAACTGGCAGAATGTATAAGAATCGCATCCAGGAACGTCATATGAGCTATGTGAAAGAGAAAACCAGTTCAACATATTCAAATAAGCTGTTAGACCTTCAACGGTGATTTCCAAATTTAACAAATAGAAAATAATGGTTTGAAGAAATATAAATTGGAAGCAATAGAAATTAATAAACTTAATGATTCAAACATTTCACTGAATGATCAACTGGATTCAAATAGATTACCAATATTGAACTAGTTTTCTTTGAAACTAATGAAGTATTATAATTGCTGTTTTGTTTATGTAGAATTGATATAATATGCTTGAAGTAATCAAAATTTCAGGATGTATAGAAGTTGAGTAGATGCTTTAGGTATATGAATGAGTACCTGAATAGGTAGTTTCAATTGTGATTTCATTGGGTATATGAATATTTGAGTGAAGAATGAACTATCAGTATGTTATTTACTACAAAAAACTACTGTGTTAGCGAAACATGATGATATTTTTCTAAAATGAAGTTTGTGGAGATCAAATCGTGAGGTGTAGTTTATGAATATAATTAGGTTATTTCGTTAGTTATAATGATTTTTTTCAATGTCCGAATATAAACAAAATTCAGTTCAGTAACTCCATTATTCCTGAACCAATATCATATACTGAAAATTGGCTCATCATTCCAGATTCACGAAACGTCTACAAAATTGGAAATAGTGCATATTCACGAAAAATATAATGAATTATTGGTGTTTCGGGAAAAATAACCACGTGAAAGAGTAAAAGCCTCCATGCTATTTTGGCATGAATATTCGGTTCGGGAGTTAACAGAATTTGCAGGGACATTTTATGTTCGAGGCGAATTTTTATTGAGGTAAATGTGAAAGGTTTCGATGAAATGGGGCGAGATATTTTTATAGACGCTTTTCTCTACCATAAAAGTAAATGCAGAACGCCACAGTGTGCCGAAACACTACTGAATTACAGTAGTTTTTTTTTTTAAATGTATAAATGTTTCACACAATATCAAATAACATCTATCCAAGTCTTGGATAATATCGATTTCTAATTTCACTAGGTTGATGAAGAAAAACAAAGAGACAAAAAAATTTAAAATATTACAAAAGTAACAAAATCTCTCTTTCTCATACGCTATATTTCTCACATGTTAGTTATATTAGTTATACTTCTTGTAATATTTTGAAGCTGACTGCATGAAACAGGCAAAATCTCATAACCTATTCAACATCTCATATTCATTTATTTATCTATTTATTATTCAAACAGGCCTACAAGGCCTTTTAACATGAATACAAAAATTTAATTATAAATTTGAATTGATACATTTGTATAGCTTACACACTAATATCTAATACATGCTCAATTGAATTATTTCTCATTCTTTTTGCAGGCACATTGAATCTTATCCATGTAAGGAGTTCAGGAGAGTTGACTTCATGATTCAGTATTTTGAATAGAAATAATAATATATTTCGGTTTGTTCTATCGTCCAGAGACAATATTCTGAACTCATTTCTCAATTGTGTTGTTCTATCTATTCTGTAGTCAAGATAGATACGATATTTTTTGTAGTACAAAAATCTCAAAAATTTGTTTTGAATTTTTTCCACTTCAAAAAGTGTAGTTTGATATTTTCCCAACCAAATTTCTGATCTGGAATCAAGTTTCGATCTAACTTGTGTGTACTACAAAATCTGTAGATTTAATTAATTTTTTTATATAATATCATCATATGTAATACCTAGGTCTTTCAGTTCCATAAAGCTCTTTAACCCCTCTCCTTGCACCACGTAATCAAATATTATCGGATCTCTCAACCTTGTTATTCTCATAACACTTTTTTTTTTTATTTGAAAATTTTAAATTGAATAA
>WOGL01000518.1:0-14390 GCA_015342145.1 Leptinotarsa rubiginosa | reverse complement strand
AAAAATTCAGTTACTTAAATATTTCATAAATATAGTTCAAAAAACTAAAAAACAAGCTTTTATAGCTTATGAAACTAAAAAGTAAAAAATAAATATAATTTAGAAAAACTAAAAAAACACGCTTTTAAAGAACATCGAACTGAAAAGTTGAAAATAGATATAGTTTTAAAAAACTAAAAAGCACTCTTTTAAAGGACATCGAACTAAAAAGTTAAAAATATTTTTTTTAAATAAGCTTAAAACAATAACGATCGAAAAATACTAATATTATTGCGAAAAAAGCGTGGGCGCTTTGTGCCATATTTTTTGTATATCTAGCGCCCACGCTTTTTTCACAATAATACTAGTATGAATTGAAGGGGTTATATTTTTTTAGGAGTGATTAATTTTTGGGAAAGAAAGTTTTTTGGCTTTCTACTACTCCATCTCCTAATTTTTTTGTATCGAGATGCCAAAAAAGCCAAAAAAGCCAAAAAAATTCTTTCCCAATACTAGTATTTTTCGATCGTTATTGTTTTAAGCTTATTTTAAAAAAAGTATTTTTAACATTTTAGTTCGATGTTTTTTAAAAGCGTGTTTTTTAGTTTCTTTAAACTATAATTATTAGAATGTTCGATAGGGAAGGTAACTGACCTGAAAGCTCTCTAATTTCAGATTGATGTAATTTAGATAGAATTTCCAGTACTCACCTCTTTGATTTTCGACATTGTCTTTTGAATAAAATAACTGCAATTGGAAAATAATCTACTTTAAAAACTTCCTAGTAAGTAAATAAATGAATGAGCGGCTGATAGATATTCCAACTTCGAATGTCCAACACAAAAGTGATGACACTTGGATCGTTTCTCGATATTGTTCTAAAGTCAATTTCACGTTTTTTTTCATGGTATCGAATAATAGGCTTTACACGTATACACAGGATCCATTATATTAGAACTTTTGAATAAAACATTATTTAACGTATTCGAGGAGTTATGAATTCAATGTGTCCAATTGGATAGCCAAATGTGCATCGCAATCTTGGTGTTCTGCAGAGTGCCGCAGGGACCTGCATTAGGTTCGATAATATTTTCAATATATGTAAATGGTCTACTAACACTACAGAGTATTGGTAATAAATTACGCATAAACAGACCTGAAAAAATTAATATGATCCGATCTTTTCTCTTTCTTTACAATACGGGGAGAAACACCCTTGCTTAGAAGTCATGAACTCCTGTGGGTAGGTAAAGGATATACATGTTTAAATATTCAACGTCCAAATTTCAGTATTTTTATCAATATTACATTCTGTCTTCACTCACAAAGTGATAACTATGACCCATTCCTGTCCGAAATAGGCAAAGTACTAGACCAGACACCCAGGTTATATTTCATTAGTTCAACATAATTTCTAATGAAAACCATGAATAGGCTGCTAGATCGATATAAAAGAGACTAGGCAATCGAAGAAAGACCTCTTAGTGCCCGTTAATATGCTTGCCAGTCTGGGAAATCGACAGATCTAGCACTAGACGATCTCAGCAAGCTACTATCTGAGTCTCTAGAAGACATGAAATGGCAGCAGTAGCTAACTTTATGGACATAGAGGTAGCTTTTAACAACGCCTCCACGAAGTCACTCATAAGTCCATTGGGAAAAAGAGTAGTCCTAAACATTATTCGCTGGTGGATAAAAGCTAGTCCGGAAAGGAGGAGAATATCCACCACTCTAGGAGAGGCTAATATATGGGTAAAAGCAGAAAGGTATTGCTTACAAGCCACTGCTTAGGCTACCCCTTTCGATGACCTCCTCAGAAGGCTATCAGAAGAAGGCTTTCATTGCCTTAATGCGGACGATCTGGCGGTAATCACCAAGGGAAAATTTGGTGGCGTTATATCAAAGTGCACGAAGAGGGCTCTCAACATAGTAGAGAGGTGGTGTGAGTATGAGAATATCTCGGTTACTGCCAAAAAAATAAAAAAATCACCGTCGTTGTTTTAACAAAAAAGAGCAATCAGAGGACTGAAATCATCGATGCTCAACAAGGTGGATATTCCATTCGCCACGGAAATCAAATATATGGGGGAGACCTTCGATGATAGGCTTACATGGAATCTCCATATTCAAAAAACTGCTCATAAGGCCAGGATGGCTCTGGGAATCTGCGGAGGAATGTGCGAAAAAACCAAGCGGGTTGAACCCAAAAATGACGCTATGTCTATATACAAGGGTAGTTAAACCCATAATAATATATGGAGGTGTAACATGGTGCACAACAACAAAGCAATCAGAGACGACTAGACTACTTGGCATTCCTGGCTGCCACGGAAGCCATGAGGACGACCCCAACTGCAGCTCTTGAGGTTCTGCTTGGCCTTTCACCACTAAACACTTATATTCAAAGATCCATTACTGGAAATGCCAGTGGACAATATATTCTCGCAGTACAATTTCTATAAAATCTTCAAAACTATCACACCAAGCAGAGAGAACTAGAAAAACGGCCCATTATGAATCAATGTACTGCACTACTTCAATTGTGTCATCAATGAAAGTAACAGAAAAGTTTTTTTCATATGAAATTGTAGATGGATTTGAAAGTAACAAAAACTTCAAAAATGTAGTCTGGTCAATTCTCATTGGCCTCCCAGTATACCCAATGAATTTTTTAGTGACACATAAAAACCACCAGTACTCAAAATGAAATGAGTGCAACATCTTGTACTCTCTGAAAAATCTAATTTCACTTCATTCGAACATATGCGAGATCTGAAAATAGCAGTCGTAGTTGAGGCTTTCACATTTCATTGAAATAATGAGCATCTTTAAAGAAACATGGCACGGCTATTATTAATACAACGTGATTCATGTAAATAACATAAAATTATCGCAGCAGTACTTCAAAGAAAGAATGAATGAAGTGGAAAGATCGTTAAATATCATAAGTGCTGAAATTCCTAAAGTTAGTTATTTCCGTACGAAATTCAGAACTAAAAATGTAACAGGAAAGGAGAGTAGTTATACATTCCTGTAAAGGTATGCGTGAAATTTGTCCCAGAAACCTTGCCAACTCATAAATTGCTCAGCGACTTTGCATGTTGACAGAAATGCGCTGCAAATTATACCATAAATTGTTTCTTTTGTACGACGGTCCACCCTCAAATTTTGTTTCGTTGAGAGACGGTCCTTCCCATTTCAAGAATTATGACTGTCGAGAAATGTAGATTATGAAATAAATAATAATATCCCTTGCCATTTTGTCGTGTAATTAATTTATTGCCTCTTAAGTTGGTTTTTATTTGTCATTAATAGTTTGTCGATTCTCTTTGATTTCTTACATAATCCATATAAACCGTAAGCTGCAAAATTTTCTTCCCCTTGGGAACAGTTTGACTTTTTCATGTTTTTCAATAAATGATGAAATTGGCCAATACTTGATGAAAACCCATAATATATTTAACTAAATTTATTGTGAGATTTCATCAAATAGTTAACAAAACCACCGTCTTGTAATCTATTTCACAACTTTCGAATATCTGCTTCCTTGTACTACCGCTGGATATGAAAGTAACGTCATCACTCGTGGTGCTATTATTTCATAACCGAATGGTATATCAATAGGATGAAAAGGGTAGTCCTAGAAGTAACTGGCCTGACTTAAAGATGGCGGTACTTGTTTGAAAAATATCACTGTATTAGATAGCAAAGAATCTATGAAACATATGTTTCAAGTTTGAAGTCGCTGCGTTGTTTAGTATTTGTTTGGCAGCCATCAATTGCGAACGTTTTCGGTGAATTTGTGAAAATGGAAAAATTGGTCATCGTTAGGTGGTACAACACCTTTATTTGAAAGGCTTCAGCCTAACCAATTTAAAAGCTGAATTGGATTCTACTTTAGATAAGCCTGCTCCTTCGTTACAAAATAGTAAAATATTCGTTTTAGCAGACTTTAAACGAGGCCATACTGGTTGCCAAGACGAGTATCGCAATGGTTGACCAATAGAGGTGACGACTCCAGACACTGTGAAAAAAATCCACAAAGCGGTACTGAATGATCATCGACTGAAAGTGCGCGAGCTAGCAGAATACGGTTTCATCTGCAGGCAACGTTATGACATCGATTTTTTAGGATACGCGTGGGGTAATGTACATTGACTATCTTGAAAAACGGCAAGTGTTATGCGAACTTATTGCAACGTTTGAGTGAAGAAACTAAGCATTAAGACAAAGCACCAGCACACAAATCCATTATCACAATGACCAAAATTAACGAATTGAAGTTTGAATTGCTACCTCATGCACCCGCCAGATTTAGTCCCCTCGGGCTGTTTCCAAACTTGAAAACATGGGTCAGTAGTCAAAGATGAAGAGGTGATGTCGGAAGTTAATGGCTATTTTGAGATCAAACTTATTGAACGTCGCTGGGAAAAGTGTATAGAGCTGCAAGGAGATCATGGTGAAAAATAAATATATTTTTTCCAAAATGTTTGTGTTTTCTTTGTTTGGCCGGATACTTCTCAGACCCCCTCTATAACCCTCGCATCGCAGAAAACCTTGTCACAGTAGTGCGGGGTCCTGCCGTGATAGACCTCCTTTCCCTAGCTGGTTATGGGATCCTGGATCATGTAGCAACCAAAGATTCCAACCCTGAGTCTACAGAGAAGATGGACTACAACCAAACAACTGTGATCCTTGTAACAAAGGATCGAGAGCGAGGGCTTATAACTCCTGATCATGTTAGGTGGTTCAGCCATGAAGCGACTTAATTAATTTCTCAATAGTAGGATATTTCATGAATCTAACTTGCACCAAGCTCTTGTGCAGCAGAAGCAAAAATCATCTGCAGCAGGAGAGGAAAGGAACTCCTCCGGCGTTGGTTTTCGACTGCCGACGCTCAAACAATGATTTACCTAGACCAGAGACAGAAAAGACCTGCATGGCTGGATTTAAGTCAGGTATAGTGGATTTACAGATGCATTCATATGGAAAGGTTGCTGCAGTTGCATCTTGCGCATCCGACAACCTCAATATCGACTAATTTACAGGAATTTTTTCAGTACACCATCATGGCTGCCATAGAAGGTATTCCAAAAGATAGTCAACTAGTACGAATCCAGAGCTGGATATTCCTGGAAGATATAGCTTTCTCAAGAAGATCAGGAGAACGCTTCTGGGCTTGTGGGTGCAGTTAGTACTCTGCATCCATGGCAGGGTTGCAGATAAATGCATCACAGGAGACCTACTTCCCAAGCCACGTATTTGTGTTGCTTGCCTACCCAATGAAGGTAGTTAAAAACTGATCGCCAATCAGGTATTCACTAGATTGAGAAAAATGACGATTCCATTTGAATTAAAAATGTTTTATTATACAAATAAGTTTCGTTTATGATCTTAAGAATTCTGGATATCCTATATGAGCTGTTGGTATTCAAGGTTTCAATTGAAGGATTGATGTCTTATTTTCGTGAGGTTTTGTGAATCAGTGAAGTGTGGCAATTCGTTTTTCATTTCAGTATCTTGTAGCTGTTCTTGTATTGGAATTTTTTCGCTGTACTACTCTGTTTTGGTGGCTTATCCTTCAATTTCTTCATTTCATCGGATTGAAAGAAATTTATCGTAAGTAATCCCACAAAAACCACAAAACTTCATCAATAAATTTCCATTTTTTGACGAAAACGTTGTTATTCAACAATATCATGAGAGCAACCAAGATGATAATATCACGAATCCGTAGGACAAGTCGTTTTTTTGCTAAAAAAACGAAGTTTGAGTTTCAAACAAGTAATTTATCTGAGAAAATTGTTAGTTCGAATACTATTTGCAAATATAAGAATCAAATTAAATCAATTTTATTAATCACATGGTAGTTTTATGGCTGTCATAATTATTCATAATAATAATAATAATATTTCTGGAGAAAATCCTTTAAAAACAAATAAATCAAACAAACAATATAAATTGAAAATGAAGATATAAAATACAGAGCTTAGGTGGGCGAAGAGTAAATTACTACAAATTAAAAAATATAAATACAGTAGGAAACCCAAAAATATAAATAAGTAAGCGAATGAATACCTATCAGTTCGTAAGTGTAAAAAGAGTCGGAAGGATCTTTAAAATACTCCTGAAGTGAATAATATATCCCATCGGCCAGAAGAATTTTGACCGCTTCTCTGAATCTACTGTACAACATGTTTTCTTTAATTTGGACTGGCAGGTGAATAGTTCAATACCATTGAAAGTAATTTAGACCCTAACTAAGGAGCTCGTGGGAATGGGCAGTTTTATATTGTGACTGCGGGTATTACAAAAAAAAAGAGTGGATCACATAAGACAAATGATGTTTCTTTATTGAAGAGATAGTTTCCAAAATGTACAAGGAGGGTACTGTTATGATACCATGAGCTTTGAAAAGAGTTTTGCATGTAGCCCGGGAAGCAGCTTTACACATGTATCGGACAGCTCTTTTTTGAAAAATAAATCTCTGGAGCTAACTCCCCAGAAGGCTATTCCGTATCTAATATGGGAATCTATAAGAGCAAAATAGACTGTTCTTAAATGTAGAGATGACTCTCAGCAGCCTGATGCAAGCTTCTTGCTTAAGTTTATTGTATGGTCCTTGAACTTCAAGTTATAATAGTAATAATAATAATAATAATAGTCTTTATTGTTTCCCAGCTGTAGTTACATACAAATATTTAAATAAATTACAGAGCTAGTTGCTGACATAACAAAAGGCGAAGTTCAACTCAGTTAGCACAAGTGCTACTGAGTTGTTCTTCCACTCATCTATATTCAGCCCAAAAAATTTATAAGTATGACTCCTTTCCAAGATTTCGTTACCAAGGCAGATCTCAGGTAAGGTGCAGCGAATAGTAGGAATGCTTGTTTTATTGATATTGAAGGATAACTTTTTACAGTCACATCATTCTTTTATTTCTTTGATGTCTTCAGAGATGATTTCATGCAAAGCGGCATTATCCTTATTGTACCATAATAAGGTGGTTATATCTATGACAGCTAAGTCATTTCCATAGAGACGAAATAAAATTGGGCCGAAGATCGAACCCTGAGGCACTCCACATTTGTTCGGAAGATGCATTTTACCGCTGTAAAAATCTGTTTTACAGCAATTCTCGTATCAAAACGAAATGTCAGTTCAAGATTGACTTTTACGTTTGTGAGCATATTTTGAAGTAGGAAATTATCATGACTTACTTTGAAAATAACTGAAATACAACTGTAAAGTTAGGAATTTGTTCATTTGTGATTGGCATCGAAGGTAGTAATATATAAATCTTGTCAACTGTGATTCTTTCGAAAATGTGAGTTATGGTTCCTTTCACCTTCCATCAATAGTCATAGAAAAAATAATATAAGTATCCAGTTATTTCAATATACTTCATCAACTGATAATCATATCAGTGAATATCATTCAGTGAATTATTTCAGACCTATAATTCGCCATTTAACATTTACTTATTTCAGTTTCATCCGTGATAAGATCATTTTTGTTTTATTTTACGTTGCAGTAAAAACTTAACTCATTCAAAAATAACAACAAATATTATACTAATCTAAAGAAATTAACTTTAAACGTTCAAGCCAGTCTCGGTTATACCTACACAGTAGGTTGAATGGACTGACGCCTATCAGAAAACAACTACTCCCCTGGCTAATACCACGAACGGCGTTAGATTGAATCCGACAGGCGTCAGTGCAGGAATCTTCACAGAAAATTTCCTGCATATGCAATTGGCAATACAACTGAAAGAGTCAACCTTCAATTTTGGAACGGGCACACTTGCAGACCGGTTTCGGGCTCATTAGCCACTCGTCAGTGCAAGATAGTGGCCATCGGCGACCTAAAGTCAATGATATTCCATAATTGAAAATCGGAATTCTTTCAGAGTATTTCATTCCTCTTCCTAAGTTGAAGCAAACGACAAAATGTCACTCCATCTAGTGAACGAGGTAGGTACTAACCAACTGCATATACGAAATTTGCCCGATTTCTCTGAATAAGGGAGAAAAACTTTCTTATTAGTCAGTGGGCTATGTTTGAAGACTGGCAGTAAACAAATCTAAAGAAATGAACTTTAAACGTTCAAGCCAGTCTCGGTTATACCTACACAGTAGGTTGAATGGGCTGACGCCTATCAGAAAACAACTACTCCCCTGGCTAATACCACAAAGGGCGTTGGATTATATTATATATATTATACTGATTTTTAGGTTTTCTTAATTACTATAAAAATTAATCCTAAAAAATGGCATAATTTTTCAGAGTACAAGAAGAATTCCCAATTCCGTTTTGCAATTCTCACGAGCTCTAACGACATACATTTTTTTCAGTTCCGAATCATCGGAGCTGATATTAGGACAGACGACGCCTCTTGGAAATATCTCAGAACTGACGGAGAGCCTAATTTTAACATCTGCATCCAATGTGAATCCACAAACACTCGAATCCTTCAACATTTCGTGCATCATCTCGTGTGCACCGGAGCTCCCAGAATCCCCGTTACACGATGAAGTCATCTACCATAAAATAGAAGTCATTGATTCGGGTTGCTCGAGAATACTACAATATTTTGACCCGGCGGCGGACCTCATTCATCAAGTGAGTCTATTATTAACACTATTTAGATAGGAAATCGCTAATAAGTTCCGTTCGGCATTCGTACTAGTATAGTCTACTATTTTGGTAGCTTGTATGATGTGAACGATATTGATTTCATATAATGTGTTGAAGCTTATATCCTGCCTGTGTTAGAAAATAAAAAAGCTCAGGAGTTTCTTTTCTTTCATGCCGACTGGTTTTGTTTATTGCTTTTTCACCAAATTTCCAATGATACTCATTCAAACAATGTTGTTTCATGAATTAGCCTAAACAGGTCTTTTGTTGTCATATTCTTCTGGACATATTTTGGGCTGTACATAAATAGTGTGATCCAGTGCTTTTCATCACGACGAGCTGTCTCTATCAATTTGTTGCATTGCCCGCAGCCTTTTTTGTTCACGTTTTCTCTAAATAGATGTGTATAGTGAGTAGCTCTGTAATTATTCTGAGCTGATTCCTGCACTGTTGAAGCGGTTCTTTAGTTGTTCTTTCAGACCTGCCCTTTCAATAAGGTTTTCTTAGTTATGTGGTACCACCGATGAAACTACGATGTTAGCTAAACGCGTCTAGAATTAAAAAAATGTTTGTGAAAATTGTTCAATTGTTATCATGGATAGTGTTATTAATTTTCATCAAGTAACTGGTCAGTCCATTCATAATTTGGTTATGTTTGTTCCCAAGAATCTGAGATATTACATGAGCTTTCTTCATGTTTCCAATTTTCGACGCATCTTTTATTCCAGATATTTCATCTTTTCGAAATGAATGATCGTTATTCACTCTTCGCGGTTTATGATTTTAACTGTGAAGTTTGTATGGAAAGTTTACTTTGGTGTTATGTGGTCCGTGAACATGTTTGATGTTCATTTTTCCACATATCCAGTGATTTAAGTTTACCCCAATTCTTTGTGTCTTGGAGAATTTGTTGAAGAGAGTACACTAATTCTTCCTTCCTCTATTATTACAAAGTGTAAAAGAGGTAGATTATCATTGCTTCCACCTCTATTTCCAACCAATCAAGAATGTGTACCCTGTCTAATTTATTAAAACATTCAGCGCAAACGGGACCGTTTTTTATTTTTTAGGATTTTTATTGACATTTTTTCTCTAGATCATCCATTGATATTTTTATTGTTTTTCAATAAAAATTGTGTGTTGTTAGGTTATATAAAATGAGCTATCAGCAGCTAGCGATAAAGAGCTAACAGCTGTAAAAGTTGTATTTCTTTCGAAACAGCAATACTGAAAAAATTGAAACTGCATGGCCCGCATCTATTTTTTATGTTCCCTGGACTGCAAAATCGACATATACAGTGTCCTCCCCAAAGTATGCACCATATGGAGATGAAGTCATCGCCATCTAAGTGGAGTTTAATTTTTTAACCGATTTTTTTTAATGGGGACTACGAAAAGAAAAATTGCTAAAACGATAAATATTATATTATTTTGAAAGCCTGTAATATTACGAATTACACAACTATGCTGTTAACCACGGTCAATAATTTTCAAAGTTTTTGGTGCAAAGTTATTTTTATTTTTTGTTAACACTGACAATTACCCAAAATTATACTGTATAGTAACAAGAACTCAATATTAAATAATATCAAATCACAAAACATCAAAATGAAATGGGTATTTCGGAACAAACTCATTGATTTTCTGGAGATTTTCTTGTCCAAAATAATTCTCCAAAATAATCTCCAGAAAATCAATGAGTTTGTTCCAAAATACCTATTTTATTTTGATGTTTCGTGATTTCATATTATTGAATATTAAGTTCTTGTTACAATACTGTATAATTTTGAGTAATTTTCGGTGTTAACAAATAATAAAAATAACTTTGCACCAAAATTTTTTTACTCTCAAAAAAATTGACCGTGGTTAACACAATAGTTGTGTAATTTGTAATATTGCAGGCTTTTAAAATAAACCGTCGTATACAGGATGTCTATTTATCGTTTAAGCAATTTTTTTTTGTAGTCCCCATTAAAAAAAATGGGTAAAAAAATAAAACTTCACTTAGATGGTCATGCTGAACAACTTTTCTAAATAACATTTTCTGAGAATTTTGAAAATATGAGTACTTTATTCCTGTTTCAAAATCAAATATTTGAAGGCTCCTCGTATATTACGTGTGATTTACTGTATATTGTTGGTGTATGTTTACTTTTACGGGATGCACAAACTTTCATCAAGAATAACTTTTTGTCTAAAAACCCTTAAATAAATAAGTTTCCTATATGGTGCAAACTTTGGCGATGACACTGTATATACGCAAAACCCATATAAAAACTGGCCACGAGTGTGCTTACTACGTTGAACAAACTAGAAATGTCCACGGTCTGAATAAACAGACCTGTGGGCACACGGCGCGAAATGTATTAATAGTGGTAGAATGTTTCATCTTTCAAAAAAGCTTATGGCTAACCACCATTGAGTATTGTTCATATATCATGTCTGGTTTCAGCTATCATGACTTTCCGTAGATACTTCTGGCCAGCACATCAATCCTACCTCCGCTTTACTTTTCAACCTCTCTGAAGTATATGGTATGTCTGTTTATACCGCACCCAGATACTAAACCACTTCCAAAGTTTAAGAAGGGCTAGTTCTTCGGTCTCAGTCATCTTGATGAGTGCTACCATAAATGATTTGAATGAGTCTATGTTAAGCCCTTCTTTTCGGGGTCATTATCTAGAGTCTGGTTCCCTCACAATAAATGTATTGTGATATATTTTGCGTAAACTTTATTTCCAATGTGACCCAGAAGACATAGTAACTCACTAGTTACAAGCTTGCTGCTATCCGTAACAATACCGTTTCCTCTATAACGGTTCTGTATACCAATATTCCTTTAAGGAAGTAGTCTAACCACCTGTAGCTTGTATCTCTTCTTCTCAAAGTTTGAGCGATTCTAGGGACGTATTATCAATTACGCCCTCACTAGCTGAAAGTAGTTCTTTGTTCTTTCAAGCATATTCTGTTTTTCCTGTGCTGGTATAAAACCGTTTCCGTTGGCATACCTAGCCTAGATGTATATTTGTCTGTATGCATGGTTTATTGGCCAATCAAATAGTTTTCTCATACTTTTAATGAAAGTGACATGAATTAGTATCTCTGACACATTATTCTATCCACATTGGGTGGATAGAATAATCTATTTTCAGATTGACAATATCAGTGGTTGTTTTTGAAATATATGCCTCAATTTCGGATGATTCAAAAATAGGCAGAGGTACTTTCAATACTGTTTCATATTTGTTATAATCTGATATGAACTAATTTGTAATGCAACATTTCGTTCATTACAATTCATCATCAACTTTATTTTTTTGAATACGGACCTGTATTTTAATAATAGCTGTATTTGTTATAACAGTGGCTAAAAAAATCGATCCGTAATTACCGTTTCCAAAATATCACAGTGGGATCATTGTATATTAATACTATTAAAACAGTGTCATATGGCATCTCGAATATATTCAACTATGGTACAATTCCATAATAGTAGTCACTAAATTCTCAGAAATATTATTGCATTAAAACGAAAACATTGTTGTCAAGGTTGTGATTCTATATATTTTATCATTATTTTTCCTCATCTGTTTATCTGTTTAGTATATCTTCCGTGTGCCACTGCAAGAGACAGATTAAAGCAAAAACGTCAGTCATTTCTGAGAATTTAGTGCCTACTATTTTGGAATTATAGTATAGAACAATCCACATTCTAGACTTTGGACTATTGTTACATGTTTCCCCGTGGGTTGACCAATAATTGACTACTCTGAACAATAATCAAACTTAAGTTCATTTCACTTTAAATACAACAAACACTTTAACTAAAACTTCAACTATTATTCGAATGCCTATCGCCTTACTAGATCGGTCCGGGTATCGCACTGCTAAAATGTTCGAGATGTCATCTATTCTGGGAAGAGGGTAACTGTCCTTTCTGGTGACATCATTAAGCCTCCTGTAGTCTTCGCAAAATCTCATCGATTCATCTTTCTTAGTCACCAACATAACAAGTGACGACCAGGGGCTGTTTGATTCCCGTATTACTCCTTCCTCCAACATGTCCTTAACAATGGATGAAGCTTCGTCTTGCTTCGCGAAGGGAAGTCGTCTCAGTGGTTGACGTATGGGCTTGACATCGCCAGTATCGATCCGATGTTGAACTAAATCCGTTTGACCAATGATTTTGCCCTTTACAAACATATCGTTCTCTTCCTCTACGAATCGGGTGGCCTTGCATAGTTCTTCTTCAGACAGATGGTTCTACGTCTTCTTGAAAGAGTTTATGAGTTCCTTTGCGGGTTGTTGAGTACGCTGTAGATGGACTTCCTCTTCAATTCTCACAATTCTCAGAATCGGTTCGCAGGTGCCTATTACTTTCCCTTTCTTGCGAGTCACCCTGTTATTATTTGGGTTGATTATTCTTACTGAAATGGTCTGACTGTTACCATTCACGAGGAATCTGGCCACGAAAATTGCTGCTTCAGAGCCGTTGGATGGCTCTATCAATGCTGTGCTCAAGCCGCCAGGTTTTACAATTTCAGTTTGAATAATTTTCTAGGTGTTGGGAGAGATTCTGGAATCTTCCAGTATAACCACATTGGCGCTGTCATAAGCCTGAGGGGGCACGTCCAGCAGAATTTTTTTATTTCCAACCTTTAACAGTTTGTTCCTTATGTCCACCACGAATCCATAGGGCAGTGTTTCTCAAACTTTTCGAATTCACGGTAAAGACTACACTAGATATTTAATTAATAAAAGTAGGTAGGTGGCTGTCTGAATGGATTGCATTTTGCAATTACCGATATCATATTATCAGAGGATTTTTATTAATAGGTTACCGACGTATTACCTTTACTCTCAGTTATCTATGTTGTGAAACGTTGTACCTTGAGACTCACCCGTGGCCCACGGCGCCCCAGTAAAGGTTCCACGGCGCCCCAGGGCGCCGCGGCGCACACTTTGAGAAACACTGTGTTAGTGGCTTTTTTGTTTCTGATAAGACTGTCTTTATTGAAATAAGTATACTCTGTTCAAGAGGAGCTGGTTGGCTAGACATATGGGTATGCTGGAGTTGTCTTTTCAATTCAATTACCCATTCCTCAACTCCCTTTCAAATTTCTCAGTCTTCGACTCTAGCGTAAAATTATTCCTCTTGTACATATTGGACTTTCTCTATCATTTACTTTCCCCAGTTTCCAGACTAACCATATTTTGTGATCCTCTTAATTGTGTGTTCTCTGTACTTGGTACAAAATATATTTCAACAACTTGTTAAAAAAATAACTGGAATTTTTTCCCAACACCAAACCGTTATTTAAACACCTCGACACGTGTTTCGATCACCAAGTGATCATCTTCAAGAGGAAGATCATACTTACAAAGTTATCCTTATTTACACCAAAATACCTGTTCTAGGTACCTGCGTCTCAAGTGTCTTAAATTAATTTAACATTATTGCCTTATCTACTAGTCCTAAATTAATTTTACAATGTGTCCTAATGTAATAGTCAGGTAAATCTAATGAATGAAATATTATAAGTTATATAAAATTACACAATATTGCCTTATCTACTAAAGTCTATCCAAATCCAAGATAGAGTAAAACAAAACCGAAGCGTGATGTTCACGTGATCGCCCAGTGTCAGATGGGAAAGGGCAGCGTTCATTGGTGAATTCGCCTTCTTGGTACGAGTTCGGTACCAGCACAGGGTTGTAATCAGTCATTTGCGTGTGTGGCGTGCGTTATAGTATATTGTTTAAAATTGTT
>WOGL01000517.1:0-14379 GCA_015342145.1 Leptinotarsa rubiginosa | reverse complement strand
ACGGTTTCAAGCATTTTTTTATATCAGCTTTCGTTCGTGAGATATAGCCCATTGTAAGTTTTAAAATTGTCACACTGTATATAGAGGTGGCTCTTGTGTCTTCGTCAGAATTGCAGGACATGGAGAAGATCTAATTGCTCCCATAAATATTCTAATTGCTCTATACTAAATTTCATCTATAGAGGTTAAATTCATGGAAGATGATGAACCATACAACACACATTCATAGTCAACGATAGAGCGTATACATACAGGCCCTATAAAACATTAATGCTATTTTTGGATCTGCACCTTGCATTGATACTTTATTCCAGCTACACGTTTTCATGTTCAGATTCACTATCCGACGTTTCGTCCTCTGGCAATCATCATCAACTCTTCTCTATTATGGGCGCCATATTGTTGTTTTATAAAAAAATGATGCTTCTCATTCTGATTTGATTATTGTTTAATTTGTTATGATTTGCTCTTCTGAAACCACAGGTATTAAAAAAACAATATTTTTTGAGATGGTTATGACTCCATCGAAAAATTTTATTTAATAAACACTAGTTGTCAGAACTCATCAAACATCATAGGTTTGCACAAATACTTTAGTCGAAATATCCTCATTCTCAAATGAAGAAAAACGAGATATGTTTAAACAGCACAAATTTATTTTGAATCATATCCGGAAAGACAACAGCCGGATAAAACATTCCGACAAACATTTGGCTGAGTACGGTGCGTTTCGAAAACCTAGTATGAAGTATGGAATCAGAATGGAACAAGAAGTTACTAGTAATAATTTATTAGCCGAGGTAAAATAGTTTTTCATATTCGAAGAAGTATAATTATTTTTAATACTTTTTTAGATAAATGCATATCCTTCCAAATCAACGCATCAAGTCTCGGCCGAAATGGATGTGCTACAAACGAGCGTTTGGAGGGAATTCAATTAAAGTGGTTTGAAATATTATAAGAAAATAATTAACAAAAACTACATCCAGGTGATCCTGAGAGAAGGATGGAATTTTCTAGGTAGCTCTCGAATAGGGTAGACCCTACAAACTTTTTTGAAAACAGTATTTGGAACGAAAAAAGTACTATTTCGAACTGTGGTGTTTTTAATAATGAGCACATTGGGAGTTAAAATAATCCACGACACTTGAGAGAAGTCAAACCACAAGCTCGGTTTTGTTTGAATGTGTGGGCTGGAATTTATAACGACTGAAACTTGGACCTCATTTTTTCTCTAATACTTTGAACGAAGAAACCTATTTTCGGTTCTTAAGAAACGAATGCTTGGAATACATGGATACGTTTCTCCTTGTTAATTATAACAGCTGCTGGTTTCAGCATGAAGGGGCTCCTCCACATAATGCCAAGACGATGAGCTCGCTTATGTATTCATTGTGCAATTTCAACAAGCTTATGATTTCATTCTTGGTTTTTGAAACGCACCGTACTCAGTGTTTTTCCAAATTATCGAATGATGTTCTATCCGGCTGTTGTCTTTCTGGAAATAATTCAAAATAAATTTGTGCTGTTTTCGTACCATTCCTATCAGATGTTGAAACCTATAAGGTTTCAACATATCCCGTTTTTCTTCATTTGAGAATGAGGACATTTTGACTGAAGTTTTTGTGCAAATATGTGATGTTTGATGTGTTCTGACAACTAGTGATTATTGAACAAAATTTTTCGATAGAGCGATGATCATCTCAGATGAAGTTATTTTTTTAAATATTTGTAGTTTCAGAAGAGCAAATCATAACAAATTATACATCAATGAAATCAGAATGGGAAGCACTATTTTTCTGTACAAAAAACAATATGGCGCCCATAATAGAAAAAAAAGTTGATGATGTTTGCCAGAAGATGAAACGTCGTATAGTGAATCTGAACATGAAAATGGGTAGCTGAGAAAATTATCAATGGAAATATGCTTTTGGTTTTGAGCTATGTTGTCAAATAACGCTAAATGAAAAATAAAAACGAAAATTCCGATTTTACTATATTTTACAAACATACATTTGATTTTCAAATATTTTTCAATTCGATGAAATGGGATGAGAAGTGATGTTATTAATCGAATCACAAAACATATTCATATTAATATTCTTGAATTATACAGTCATACTGTATAATTCATCGCACTCATTCCAGTTTTCTGTTAGTTATGAAACTATACTGAGAGGAATATGTTACCATACCGGTCTCAAACCAAACAATATATGTTAATACATTTTTCATCATCGATACGAGAGTGAGCTAAATATAAAATATGTGAACAATTTCTGAACTGTTCAAGCATTGGTAAATATCTTTCTCCTAACTGAGATATATTTTCAAAGAGAGAGAACAACAAGCGGTGGGGTACCATTGTTCCAAAGAAACGAAACCAATTCAGTGAAAGCTCCTCTAACCATACTCAGTATAACAAATATCACTTCTCAATTTCAATATCCCTGAATACTAGTACGAACATATTTCAAGCAATTTCGGATATTGATTGATACGCGAATTGAAAATCACCTATGTATACCCAATTTCGGACCGTGTTCGACTTGTAATGTGCATTCGGGTTTCATAGGTCAAAGCACACACACTGGAAGTCGATCGTACCAAAATCAAATTATGATACGGTTATTTGGCGGGATCACTCGGAAAAGCAATGGCCGAACTCACAGAAGGGCTTCTTTGTCTGCCGTAATGGATTTTCCTAGTAGTATTCCTAATTTCAAATACCTATTAGTGTTATATGACTTCATCACCGTCTATGCACTTGACGTATGAAGCTCCAGGAAAATAAGTTTGGGTTACATGCAGTTCATTAAGCCTTTGTTAGATTGAATTGGATATTTTTTCCACAAAGCACATTTTAGAATATAATCTGTCAAATTCTTATAAAAATTGATACAATTGTCGTTTCACTGAGTAATTTGGACGAATCATTTAAAACTTATTACGATAAGATTAACCTGGCGCAACGCAGTAATCCATTACGCGTCACGTCTACTGTAAGAAGACGGAGCGACGCGAACCGAATGCGAGAAAACGCGTGGGGACATTCGTCGTTGAGGATTGTATTAGCTTTGCGAAATTTTGTTATAGGTAAAATAATTCGATTCTCGAAGCTATTCATCACTTAGTGCAGTTGGCATATTTATTCAGTTACTGTATTTTCAAAGTGAAAATATAAATTACTGACTGTTGCCCGTGGCTACGCCCGCGTAGAATTTGGTTTGTCACACTAATTTTCTTGGCAGACCATTTTGAACAAATAGTTATAATATTTTTTATCAACATAAAACTTCAGGTTTCCAACTTCTAAATTGACGAAATTCAATACAATCTTTGAACTCCTATTTTTTCCCCTTTGGGGTGGAAATTTCTGATGTATTTTTACGCTGCACAAAGAACTTACATGCATATTTCAAAATTCTAGCTTCAGTAGCTTCGGCTGTACATTAATATAAGAGTATCAGTCAATCAATAGGTAACCACTTATACAATGCTAGCTGTTCACCACGGTTTTAACCGCGTTACCGTTGGAATTCACCCTATGTGTTATTCCAGGTCTTGATCTGTCTATATACCAAGTAACATTTGAATCCGTTGAGCTGTTTAGGCGTGAAAGAGTAAAAAACGTAAATACTTACAATACATTCATCCATACCTATAAAGTTTACGCATTTATAATATAACTAGGAGTAGAATTAGCAGGATTACCAATGTATTTAATGATAATAATAAATACTTTTATTGAAAGGTTACTCAGTACAAAAGATACTAATCTAACCTAGCGAAGGGCAGAATTCAACGTCTGCGCATGATAAATCAAGGCAGAAATTGCTTTTCCATCCAACCAGCCTGTCAAATTTCAAGAGTCCTAGACCATAAACAGTATCAGCATAGTTGGCGTCGCAGAGTAAAATTTTATTTATTTTTTATTCAAAATATTTTTACTCGAGTATATTAATTTTAGATTCATGTAATCCTTCCTAAGAATCTGAGAAACATGTGTAGTGAAACGCAGAGAATTATCGAGATAAATGCCTAAATTTTTCGTGACGTCACTTTTTGGTAATTGAACCCCATCGATGGAAATGTTAATCAATTCGCTGCAACGATTCTTTGCATTTGGCCTACCGAAAAGCATGACACAAGATTTAGATGGGTTTACAGAGAGACAATATTTACTTGATTCAGTTACCAGAGAGTGCAGATCATGACTCATTTGTTCGAGCGCAATATTGAGTGAATTTTCATCGCTAGAGGCAAAACCCAGGTACTTCAGTATTGCCAGAAGTAGAGAGTGGTTAATACGATCAAATGCTTTAGAGTAGTCCAGCAATACTAGAAGACAAAGTTTATTATTGTCGACAGAACAATGTAAATCATCAACAACTTTCAAAAGAGCTGCTGTGCAGGTGTGGTTTGGCCGGAACCCATGTAGGTAATATATTGAAGTAAGTTTACAAATGCTTTAGATATGGCACATAAAATACTAATTGGGCGAAGGTCAGTCAGACTCTCTGCATTGCTTATTTTGGCTAATGGAATAATATGCGAATGTTTTCAGATTGTTGAATGAATAATATTTTAATACAATCATTGAATAAGTGGAATATGTGAGGTAAAATAATTGGACAACAATATAATAACATTTTTTTCTGATTTCATCAGGTCCAACAGCATTAGATTTAATACCTAACAGAATGGTGTAAATTTCGTTCTCGTTAGTTTCATGAAATTTGAATTTTTGGTTATTCGGCTTCGAGCTCAAAAAGTGATTTATTGTGTCAGCATCAGGCGTGGAGTTACTATTAACAATATCGCCAAAAAAGGTGTTGATTTTTTCAACATCCTAGAGGTGTTTAGGAATTGTCTTTTGACTTTTTTTCTTGTAAACATTGAGCTTAGCTAGTTCCTTCCACAATTGTTTACTTTTCGATAAACAATAGTTGAGATATGCCTTCTTCTCGAGATTTACCGTTCGATTTGTAAAATTCCTCAACTCTTTGTAATATACCCAGTGATGAGGTGACTTGGTTTTTTTTAATCTAGAAAGAGCATCATCTCTGAGTTTGAACATGAGTTAAAGGTTATCTGTAATCCAGGTGCTGTTATCCTAGATATTTTGAGTTTTAACTGGTGAATGTTTGTCAAAAAGTTCAAAAACTAACTTATTGAATGTGGCAACTTTTTCTTCGATATTATCGAAACTATAAATAGGTTGGAAATTAATATTATTCAAGTCAGAATGAAATGATTCTGGATAGAATTTTCTGAAGTTTCTGAAAGTGTAAATAAAGCTATTTTCTTTTATATTCGCGATATCTGACCTGCATGATACAAGTGTGAAATCGATTGACAGTGACGATGACGCTTTGAACCGATCGAATTGAATTCACTGCGTGTTGGTTTTGAAGAATATGCCAACGCTTCACTATAAACAATTTGCTTCAGTTCGCAAATTTCTCATTCAGTTAAAATGAATGTGTTGTTTGGTGCAGGTATTGTTCTAATTATAATTTATTCAGCGACTTGTCAGGATGATTCTAAGGGTAAGTTTTGAAACTGTTTTGGTGTCTGAGATCGAATAAAATAAATTTTTGCCAATATTCGAACCCTATACAAAACCAAAAATCAATGAAGGTAGTGACTGACCCGCAAGGTCGGACGATTGATTTTCACTTCATATCGTCCAACCCCTGTTGGGAATCACACGTTAAAAGGTAAGACATCGTTTGTCCTTATCTCGACTTTTGGGAGTTGTCGTTCGTAGGGGAGCGTTTAACGGAGAAACATATTTTTTAACAGATTTTAACCCCCAAATATTCACGAACGAATTGTTCTGTTTGTGAATAAAACTTGTGGTTTTCTCCATTACAGCATCAGAAAGTGGAAAAATTACTAAATACTACAGATATTCCTATCAGATACAAACTGGAAAAGACCATAAAAATTCACGAGAAGAACTAAAACTGAAATCTATTAAAAACAAATTCTATAAAAGCCTAATTTGAATATTGATTATGAGAGAGAGTGAATTGATTATCTAATAAGAGTTAAGAAAACTTTAACCACATTGGAAATATATTTTGTGACTGTTAGAAAAGAATAATAACCCAAAATTTTTTGTGAGCCCTTCATGATAAAGATGAAAATGAATCCAGATATTCTCCTGTACTTGATTTTGCTAGGTAGTTGTTCGAAAGTTCAGATTAATAACAAAATATTACCGAAAAAATGAAATTAATCAATACGAACAATGAATAGTTTGAAATCTATTTCAGAATTGATCCGAATTATTTCCAAAATTTGCTAAAGAATGCAAATTACGCCACGGAAACAAGTAAAAATGCGCATGCCATAAATCCATGAAGCAGACCAAATTTTCAGATAGAGAACTCACTAAAATATTGATTGGCTTCCTAAATTTCTCATATATAGTCAGTGGGCATGCTTGAAGACTGGCTATAAATCAAATCATCTGAAAGAACAATCCTTTCAGGCTAGTCTCAACTCTCTTCACTGTAAGTTGATGGACTGACACCTATCAGAAAACAACTACTCCCCTGGCTCATACCACGAAGAACGTTGGATTATATCCGACAGGTGTCAGTGCAGAATTATTCACTGAAGTTATTCCTGCATATGCTGTTAGCGATACAACTGTCACAATAGATTTTCAATTATTGGAACACACTTGCAGACCGGTTTCGAGCTGTTTGGCCAATCGTCAGTGCAAGGTAATGTCATCAACATAAAGTCGATGATTTCCGATAATTGATAATCGAATTCCTTCAGAGTATCAGTTCTCGAACTAGGCTGAAGCGGACAACGAACAACATGTTTGTCATCGCCCCATCTGCATGTGAACGAGGTAACCAACTGCATATCCGAAATTTGCTCAATTCCTCGTTCTTTTAGATGATTTGGCTTCCTAAATACTGAACTTCACGACTTTTTTCTCCGTCTCTCTCTCTGTATGTCTCTCATCCCTCTCTCTCTCTCTCTCTGGATATGAATTCAATTTGACTTTGTAAGTGTTTGAATACAACTTTGCTAATCAGGTTGAAAATCACATCACAAGCTCTGCTGCTGATGACTTTGTAATCATTTTGATGTATCGATTTCTACATTATGAAAAAAAATATATCATTTTGTGATGATTTACATCATTGTTTCAAAAGTTTTATCCATTTTCATGAGTCTACTCAAAACTGTAATATCTCAGAGGATATTCATTCAATTCAATCGAAGTAACTGCTGGATATTAAATTCATTTGGAAAAACGTTCTCAGGAAGTTTATTACACATAAACGCAGTTCTCCAGATGAAACAGCTCTTAAACAGTGAAGTTCGAGGTGTACTGAGTTGAACCTCAAAACGATGGGCAGACACAGTCCGTCGCGTATTTCTGATATGTACCGCTCTTGGTGGAATCAAATGTGCCAAGTCACTTGAACACTTGCCGTGAAAGTATCTATAGAAGAGAGACAAATCTCCAACCCTTCTTCGATGTTCTAGGCTATCAAGGTTGCACGTCAAGGTTACCGGTCTGCAAAGGATCGTGCCAAGACATATTGGTGTCCATTTTAAACCCCAACAAACGTATCTAAGCAGAAAGCAGAATTGTCTGACCTGACATTATTATAGCCGGTTCGGAGACATTTATCTTCTCGGAGAAAACCGATACCTGCTGCCGGTGAAGATGTGCCTCCGTAGCCGATGTCCTGGAATCCAAATGGAATGACGAAACAAGTGTGCTGTCGTCAGCAAAGCAATATATTGCATTTTTGGTTTTTTCTAATAAGTCGTTGATATACAATAAATAGATGGTTGGAGACAATATGGATCTCTGGGGAACACCAGCGTTACTGATAAAAGTATTCGAGAGATATCCATTAACGGCAACTTGCATGGAACGTTCTTTCAGAAAGCTGAAGAGCCATACACAAAAATGATCGCACAAACCATAACATCGAAGTTTGGCCAGCAAACCCCCATGCCACAAACGGTCAAAGACCTTGGAAATATCAAGCATAACAGCTCTTGATTCTCCATGTTTTTTGATTGCGTTTTTCCAAAAATGGGTGACATACGATAGAAGGTCGTCTGTTGATCTTTGCTTCCGAAATCCATATTGATGATCGCTTAAGATGTTGAAGTATCCTGAATATTTGAGGATTGATTTTTGATATCACTGATAGCAAAGCGACTGGTCTATAGTTACTTGGTCCTGTTCCTGGCAAAAATTATTGGAGTGTTTGGAAAGATGATGGTCTGATCGCGAGGGGTCGGGGTAGTATAATGGGTGAGGCAGAACTTTGACGCTCAATTCGTTTGATTCTTGAAAGGTGATTTGTGGAACGTGCGGACTGGCGTTGTCGTAGAGCAGGTTCGGATCTTTTCTGGTAACTAGTGCCTACTGCTGCTGACGGAGTTTTTGGTAAATTTCGTTAATGACTCTGCTGTGATGGTGTGGCCTAGTTGCAGACATTGATAATGGATCACACTAGCCTCTGACCACCATACAACAACCATTATCTTTTTTGGTGGTTATTCGCTTCTGGGAAGTGCCTGGGTGGCTTATCAGTGTCCAGCCACTGTCCTAAACGTCTTCAGTAGTCGTAGAGGATCCACTTTTCATCACGTGTAATGATTTAATCCAAAAAAGTATCGTTTTAGTTGCGCAAAAGCAAAGAAAAACAGACTTTGGAAGGTGACAATTTCTGTTGATCGTTAAAATCGTGTAGCACCTACTTTCTGGGCTTTTTGACATCTCCAATACGTTTTGAACCATTATAAACCGCATAGAAGCTGACACCCAGTCCTTTTGTCATCTCACGTACCATTTGTGATAGTCAGTATCTACCAGGGTCCTCAAATCCTCGTCCTGGATTACTGTAGGTCGACCACTCCGTGGTTCATCTTCAAAGCAAAAATTTCCGGAACAAAATTCACAAACCAACGTCGTACAGTGCGTTCATTAACACTATCACTGCCAAATGTCTGTTTAACTTTTCGTGTTGTTTTGGCAGCCCCATATAGAAATGAGCTAAAAAGAGGCAAAGCATTAAAATTTAGACAGTTTAATGTATATTATAGGAAATTCTCTATCGCTCAGTATATACCACGATACAGTTGAATTGATATTTATTGAGGTATGGAGCTACAAAAACACAAAACATTAAAACGGACAAAACTTTTGAAATCACCTAATAAGTAAATATCGTGAACTTACGAATGATGGAATTTGTATTTGTATAATTTTCCTATAGTGGTTAGTCTGAACCTACCAAACCATACATACAACATAGATTTATAAATAATAAATTTCGAAGTAAGTGATTTCCGAATATGTCAAGCAGTGTGAATTTTTTACATAGGAACTTCTGTGATTGACAATTTTTGATAGTATGTGGGCTATAATTACTACTATAATTTATCCTTGTATTGTACTGATGAAGTTAAACATATTTTCAACGAGTCCTTCAGACAGGGTATTTTTCCAGATGTTTGGAAGTTTGCTAACATAATTCCAATTCCGAAAAAGAATGCATCTACCACGTTCAGTGACCTACGCCCTATCAGCATTCTGTCCTCATTCTCTAAAATATTCGAGAAAAGTGTTTCCCGTTAAGTATGAGCTTTTCTTGAAGAAAATCGAATACTCCCGTACGAGCAGTCTGGGTTCCGCAATAAACACGGAACACAGACTGCCCTCTTGAAAGTAATCGACGATCTTGCGAGATTCAGAGATCAATGAAAAGGCTTCAGAGATCAATCAAAAGTCACCATTTCAGTACTGCTCGATCAAAGTAAAGCTTTCGATTTAGTTAATTTCGATTTACTCATCAGCAAGCCAAAGTTCATAGGATTCGATGACATTTCTCTTGATTGGATGACCAGCTATCTCACAGACCGATCACAGAGGGTCAAACTGAATGATTACTCATGGTCATCCCTCAAAGAAACAATCTCAGGTGCACCGCAGGAAAGTATTTTAGGACCCTTGATATTTTCAGTGTTTATTTTTTATTACCTCACTTTCTTATCACATTACCTACATCTATACGCAGATGATATACAGTTATATTTGTCTTCTCATAACACCGATACAGAAAGTTGCGAGGCCAATATAAACAAGGATTTGTACAAAACATTCCTATACTCGGAGAATCAGGGACTGAAAATCGATCCAAATAAAACTTTGGCCTTATGCATAGGGTCTCAAACACAAATAGTAGAAACTCAGTGTAAATTCAGGCTCACTCTCGAAAACGCAGATATTGACTGGGTAGACAGTGCTGAAACTCTTGGCGTAACCATAGATAGCTCTTCGTCTTTCCATGAACATGTGACAAACATTTTCAAAGTATCATTCTTCAACCTCAAATCGCCATATAAATTCAAGTATCAGTTATCAGAAGAAATGAAACTCATGTTAAAACTCTCATTTACCCCCATATCGAGTATTGTTGTTCGGTGTATTACAATTTTTTGCCGCAATATAACAAGCAGAAGTTAAACGTTTACAAAATGCTTGCATGCGATTCGTATGCTGTATACCATATGGTGAACATGTCACACCATTTTTGTTGAAAATGAAGGAGCTGAATGTGAGGTACAGAGTCCAATATTTGATAAAAATGTTTTTGTTTAAGTTGCTTCAAAATAAAACACCTAGTTATTTATATAGTTTATTAAGCAGGCATTCTAACATACATATGGTCAATTTGAGAATTAACTCATTCAACATACCTAGGCAACGTACTTTCAAATTTCAAAGATGATTTAGCTCGAATGTGAGCAAACGCGGCACCCTTATTGCACACAGCTATCTCATGTCCAAATTTTCAGATAATATACGATGTACCACACTTTTTGAAATGCCTACTAAGTCTTCTAACTCGCGCACTTTCAGTCGACGATCATTCAGTACCGCTTTGTGGATTTTCTTTGCCGTTTCTGGAGTCGTCACCTCATTTGGTCGACCACTGCGATGCTCGTCGTGGCAGCTCGTACGACCTCGTTCAAATTTTGCTACCCAATATTTTTCTGTTGTGAACGAAGGAGCAGACTCACTCAGAGTCGTATCCAGTCCAGGTTTTATATTGGTTGGGCCGAGGCCTTTCAAATAAAAGTATTGTACCACATAACGACCAATTTTCACCATTTTCACAAATTTACCGATAACGTTCGCCAAACAAATACTAAGCAACACAGCGTCTTCAAACTTGAAACAAATGCTTTATATATTGTGTACTTTCTAATACTGTGATATTTTTCAAACAACTAACGCCATCTCGAGGTCAGGCCGGCTACTTTTTGGACCACCCTGGTATATAAGCTTTGACGGGGCAATTTCTAATTACTGAAGAACCATTTGAAGGGTATTGAAGGAACATGATGAACTATTTCAGGACTTCGTGAAAGGGTTGAAAGTAAAAACAATTATGCAGGTGTTATCAAAACCAATTTGGAAGTAAACTTCCAGCTTTTGCATCCTCTCATCGACAAAGTTGTTTTCAGCTTGCTATAATTGCTTTTAAAGGAAAGCTAACAGTCTTTCGATTTTATCCTGACTGGAAATGTTATTCAGTGTCTCTTGTAACTGGAAAATGAAATTTCTTTGAACCCTGGATTGAAATTTTTTGTTTTGGATATTCTGTGAATCACCAGACATTTTATAATCCGAGATATTTCTTGAAATGAACTATTGCAATAATATTTTGGTAAAGATATTTTAGGAAATTTGTATGACAGCTTGATCCTCTCAGCACTTATATTTCGTAATATATATTTTTAGAAATTTCATACATCGCAATTGACTTATTTTTATTACATCCACATGGCTATTCAATCTACAGTGATTGATTTACTTTTGTTATAAATAGACGATTGTTTATTCTACATTGGAGTTTATTATGAATATCAGATTGTTCAATAACTTCTGAGTTTTCACAAAGAAGTTGTGAGAAAAATTTAAATTAAATTTCAAATCATTTCTTTTTGCTAACTTTATATTATTCTGTAATATAGAGCAAATATGTAAACCTACAACACGTGTTTATTATTAACATAACACTGCGATCATTAATGAAAGTATTAGCCATTTTGGTCAATTCATTATTCTCAACAAGAACTTTTTCGGAAATGATGTGAATTGATTTCCGAAAAGTTTCAAATATTTTTTTCTGGAGAGACCTTTGAGTTTTGCTAAAGAATTAAATATTTTTATAGCAGGTCAGCATTTTGTAATTGAAAAATTCACAATGTTGGCAATTCATTTCTACTAAGGGTAGTTCCATAAGTATCCCTGGCCCAACAAAGAAAACACAAAAATTTGGGAAAAATCATTTATTTTTCTCCTTACAGTTCCATACACTTTTCCCAGCGACGTTGAATAAGTTCGATTTTACAAAAACGCAACACGTGTTTCGCCATACAATGGCTTCTTCGGGCGTGTCGTAACTGCCATTTTTATTTATTTGTTTATTTATTTATTTATTTACGGGCAAGCCCATTTAAAGTATGAATTACAATGTTAAATTATAATTGAAATGAAATCAGAAAAGGTATTGAATTCCAAATTGCAACCAAGAGTAGCTTAAAAGGGGTGAATTTGAAATTTAAAAGGGGTTAATTTTAAAGTATGAATCGACAAAAAGCAATGAGCAACAATAAAACATATACTACATATACTACCTCAAACTATACACTGAAACATTAAAGCACAATATTCCGTAATTGAGTTTCAAAATGAAGCAAGGAGATGTTAAACATGTCAATATCAACGTTACTATCGGCTAATCGTAAGATTCTTGGAATGCAGCTGTTGAATGTGTGGTTCAAACGATAAAATGGTACATAAAATGTCTGTTGATGTTGAGCTGAGCGGTTTTAAACATGTAGATACATTTTTTCTAGGAGTTCAACACAACTGAATTTGTCGTTAATAATATTGAAAAGCAGTGTCAGATCTCTCTGTTTCCTCCTAGTTTCCAGGAAGGACATGCTTAGAGATTGCAGTAGCAACTCATACTCGCAACGATCACCCGATTTATATGCTATGTATCTGAGGAAGTTGTGTTGGACATTTTCGATGTTCTTAGTGTAAGTTACACAATGAGGGGACCTGACAGAAAAACAATACTCCAGGTATGGACGAACCAGTGAACAATGAAGTGCTTTAATAGCAGATGGGTTGATAATTCCTAGCATTTTCATGGTATTATGGATAGCCGTGGGTATATGTGGATTGGAGCTCAAAATGGGATCAAAAACAACCCCAAGGTCTTTTATTTGATTAACAGACCCCAATACATGACCGTTTGAAGTGTAATTAAAAGTGGTAAAAGGTACATGGGATCAATAACAGCGTATGACATGGCACTTTGTGGCATTCAAGTCCATGCCATTTAAGGAGCAATTCTGGGAATAGAAAATGATATAAGGGTGCCGAATCTGGCGAATATAGCGCATGAGGAAGCGATTCAAACTTCCATTCGTTAATTTTGGTCATTGCGATAATGTATTTGTGAGCTGGTATATTGTCTTGAAACAACACTTCTTTCTCAGCCAAATGCTGCCGTTTTAGCTTGATTTCTTCACTCAAACATTGCGAGAAGTTCGTATAATACACTCCTTTGATAGTTTTACCTTTTTTAAGATAGTCAATGAAAAGTTCCCCACACGCATCCCAAAAAACCGATGCCATGACCTTGCCTGCAGATGAAACGCTTTTCACCTTCTTTGGAGCCGGTTCTCCTCTTTGAGTCCACTGTCTTGATTATTTTTTTGTCTTGGGTGTAAGTGATGAACTTATGTTTCATCCATGGTTATGAAACGACGCAAGAATTTTGCTTTGTTGCTGTGAAACTTCGTTTGGTACTCAATTGAAACATCTTCACGACACTGTTTATTCTCGAGTGTGAGCAAACGCGGCACCCATCTTGCACGCAGCTTTCCCGTGTCCAAATTTGCAGGTACATACAGCGTGACTCACGGTCGATGGTAGGCTAGACGTTTCTGGAAAACGCAAAGCATGATTTTTCTGAAAATTTCACCTCTTACATTTCCTTACCTGTTCTAATGATCTGAAATATTTTCAGCATTGCGGCGTTGCCACTTCCATCAAAAAGTCCTAGTAACTTAATTTTTTTAAATGGAACACCCCGTATATTAATACATTTTTAAAATCGCTCTGGTATGTTTTAATACTTTTTGTTGATAATGTCCTATACCTATCTCTATCTGTTTTCGAGATAAAAAATAAATTGTGTTAAATATGGTCCAAAACATAGCCTTAATTGAAATTAAGTACATCAGTACTCTCAATTCATGAAAAGTTGATATTTTGATGATAGTTTGGACAAACTC
>WOGL01000516.1:0-14383 GCA_015342145.1 Leptinotarsa rubiginosa | reverse complement strand
AGAATTTTAAAATCTTATTTTTAACTATGTTTTGAACAATTACACGCGTTTGAAGCTTGTAGTAAATTTATGTACCTTCCAATGTCTAGATTGACCGGATTATCTTGTTTATCTAGAAAAATTAGTTCACATTTCTCGAAATTGCGCTCAAGTTCCAGATCTTTTGAATGAGATATTGTGAAAAGCGCTGGTAGCTGTGAAGAGTATTCCAAACTAATTTCACAATTATGAAGTTTGTATCAGAGTACTAAACTACTGATAAGTCAGAGATAATAACTTCGACAGAATGCTCTAAGTATTGCTACAAACTTTATCGATACAATAAAATATTTCATTTGAAAAGTTATAAATTGGCTATTTTCAAACCACTTGAAAGTTCAATTTTTTTTGTGCAAAGGGTACTTACAAATTTCCAGTCTCTAAGGCATCGATTAGAGATTCCAAAGTACCTTCATATGCTATTCTTCGCTCATCAGATTTCCTCTTTAGATAAACCTCTCCATTGTTGATACGACTTTGAAAATCACTCAAATCACATTTGGGAATGTTATTGCATAATCTGTAAGCAGCATCTAAAGTACTCTGTGGAATGATCAGATTGATAGCAATCGTAGGGAAATATTTGTCTACTACATTAGTTACAATTGTAATCAGATTAATAATAGAAGGTTTTTCAGATGGTACAGATTTGACGATTGAGGGCCATATTTGTTCAATGAATTTCCAATCGTGCCTTGCAACTATTGGTGAATTTTTTGGACCTAACAGAACATACAGGCACCCCTTGAATTTTTTGTGACACTGCTGGGAATCCATTTGCAAAATTTTCTTTATCTGCTCAGTCAGGACTGTATATGAATAAGGAAAGTAGACAATCATTGCATATAGCTTACATTGGGCTGCTATTCTCACCTTAAAAAAATTAAGTTATTTTTAGTCTTACTTTCTTTAGCTCTTAGTTATATTACCTGACTGTATCTAGATGTGCTCAGTTCAAACAAATCAAGCAATATTTGCTTGTGCGTGTTAGTAAAGGAACAATTTCTGCTTTCTATTCTGAATTCATGTTGTAACATCACTCTGTCAATTAAAACATGTCTGAGGTGCATCTTCTTCTGATGGAGGCGATCTTCTAAAAGCTTCTTATTTAAATGGAAACTTTTCCATTGGAATTCAAAATCCTGAACTCTGACTTTATTAAATAAGAGAATATTGTAAATCTGTAACATAGTAAATTACCATAACTAATTACATAATTTGTGCTATAAACTTTGACAGTATTTAAAACAAATTTGTCATTTTTTTTTCAAAGAATGTTGAAAAAAACAATATTTACCAATACATTTTCGATGAATCAATGTTCTTTATAAGCATATCTGTTTAAAAAATCTGTATACACAAATAATTTAATATTGTTTATAAGTATGTATCAATGTAACGATGTTTGTATTGTTGTAAATCATGACCTAAAGAAAATAACGTCGGCCGCCACTGGTAGACATAAACCAATTGTGACGTAGATAAGAGCGAGCGAATGTACGATGTTAGCTGCCGCTCTAGATGTAGCAACGTCTTCGATGGAATTCCGTGTTATTAGCCAGGGGAGTAGTTGTTTTCTGATAGGTTTGAGTACATTTATCCTACAGTGTAGGAAGTTAGACTGGCCTGAACGAATTGTTCTTTTAGATGATTTGTTTTAGTCAATTATTGATGAACCCACGGGGGAAAACGTAACATTTTGTGTCGGAAGTGGAATAATTGACTGTAATTTTACTGTTTTATGGTGAAAACAAGGAGTGTCGATTACGACGGAATGGAAAAGCTTGAGAAAATGTTTGAGGCTTTGCAAGCGAGCCTGGCGGAGAATGAAAAACGCAGAAGAGAAGAAGATGAACGCAAAAGAAAGGAAGATAAACGAAGAAGAGAGGAAGAACAATTACGCCGAAATGAAGAAGATGAACGACAGAGGGAGGAAGAAAAGTTACGCAGAAATGAAGATCGTGAATTACTAATAGGAATTCAGGAAAAACAGGAAAAAGACAATCAGATGTACCTTCATTTATTGGAAGATTTAAAATCTTCCCAAGTGAGTAAAGGAGAGGTATAGGAATTCATTCAGGAAGAATTTGGAAAAGTATTTCAGGAAAGAAAGGAGGGATTGGAAAAAGCAGTAGATGAGAAGCTTGAAGGGGTTGAAAGGAAATTTGATGAAGAGTTTTAAGGATTCGGAAGGAAACTTGAAGGAGTCGACAAAAAGTTTGAAGAGATTTTCCGGGAACTTCGGAAAGAATTACCGGAACCGAAAAGGATTACTGTGGAAAAATGCAAATCGGAAAGACATCTTTCCCTTTTAGCAGTGGTTTTATTAAAACTCCAACTTTTGATGGCGAATCGTCATGGTCAATTTATCGCAGACAATTTGAGGCCATTGCGGAAAATAATGGATGGAGAAATGAGGAGAAAGCAACAGCTCTCATACTGGCACTACGAGGAAAGGCTTCCGAAATTCTGCAAAATATTCCAGTGAATAGGCAGAAGGATTATGAAGCAGTCGTATCAGCTTTGGAGGTCAGATATGGTAATGAGCACCTTCAACAAGTCTATCAAGCTCAACTGAAGGTGAAAGAAGGTGAAAGTTTGCAAGAGTTTGGGGCTGAAGTCGAAAGGTTGGCAGAAAGGTTATCCAGAAGCACCTGATTACTTCACCCACTGTATTAGTGACCATAGTTTCATCGACGGTTTTCGTGATACGGAGCTGCAGCAGTCGCTGAGCATGGCACGTCATAAAAAATTGAATGAAGCCATCATATTCCCTAGAATTTGAAGCTGCCAAAATGCTCTACGACAATAACGAAAAGTTCTAGTGAGCGCCATCGATGAAAAGGAAGACAGAGGAAGAGGCCGAATCATGGTAGGTCTAGAGGAAGTCTTTAAGAAATATTTGATGACTGGCCTAAATGCGGCCTAAATGCAATAACTGCGATAGAGAAGGACATTTAAGGCGGAACTGTCGATCACGTTCAACATCCGACGAAAAAAGAGACTGGCGTTCGGGATCACCCGAACTAGAGCGTTGAGGTTCGGAAAACTAAATTCAGCCAGTGTTAGGGGGGTACATTGGCTGCTGCATCCCAAGCCCCCAGGTATACGATTTTCACGATAGTGAATGATCACCAGTACGTTTTCACCGTCGATACTGGAGCAACAAAGTCAGTAATGAGAGCCGACATTTCCAATAGAAGCAGTTTGAAGAAGTTATCAGTAGTACCCTTTCTGGAAACAGCCACTGGAGATAGATTAACCGTTTATGGAGAAGCTGAAGTGAGACTCAGGCTTGGAAACTGCGAAATAGGAACTAAGATATTAGTGACCAACATCGTCGACGAATTTATTTTGGGACTAGACATCATGCCCCCTACGGATTCATGGTGGACATAGGGAACAAACTGTTAAAGGTTGGAAATGAGGAAATTCTGCTAGTTATACTGGAGGATTCCCGAATGTCTCCCAACACTGAGAAAATCATTCAAGTTGCTAGAGCCATCCAACGGTTATGAAGCAGGAATTTTTGTATAAATGATTCCTTGTAAATGGTAACAATCAGACCATTCGAGTAAGAATAATCAACCCCAATAATAACAGGGTGACTCTCAAGAAAGGGCAAGTCATAGGCACCTACGAACCGATCGTGAAAATTTCCAAAATCGTGGAAGAAGTCACTCTACAGCGTACACAGCAACCCGCAATTGAACTCATCGACTCTTTCAAAAAGAACTGAAGCCATGTATCTGAAGAACTATGCAAGGCCACCCGTCTCTTAGAGGAAGAGATCGATATGTAAGTGAAGAGCAAAATCATTGGTCGAATGGATTTAGTTCAAAATCGGATCGATACTGCCGATGTCAAGCTCATACGCTAATCACCGAGACGACTTCCTTCGCAAAGCAGGGTGAAGCTCCATCCACCGTTAAGGACATGTTGGAGGAAGGTGTAATCGATTAATCAAACATTCCCTGGTCGTCACCTGTTGTGTTGGTGAATTAGAAAGATGGATCGACGAGATTCTACGTAGACCACAGGTGTCTTAATGATATCACCAGAAAAGACAGTTACCCTCTCTTTAGAATATATGATACCCTGAACATATTGGCTGAATGCAGATGGTTCTCAACGCTAGACCTGAAAAGCGGATATTGGCAGGTGGCCGTCCGCCCCGAGGATAAAGAGAAGACTGCTTTTTCCACCGACAATGGATTATACTAGTTTAAGTTTATGCCGTTCGGATTATGCAATGCACCCGCAACTTTTCAACGCTTGATAGAGTTGGTGCTGAGAGAACTTACCTGAAAAACATACTTGGTCTATCTTGATGACATTATAGTCACCGGAAAAAGTTTTGACGAGCATCTGTCAAACTTGAGGAGTGTTTTCACTAGGCTGCGGAATGCTCATTTGCAGACCAATCCCAAGAAATGCTGCCTTTTCCAGGAAGAGGTGAATTTATTGGGACACGTTGTGTTTTCAAAGGGAGTTGAAACAGATCTAGAGAAAATCAAGGCAGTGCAAGAATGGCCAACACCGAAGAGCAAGCACGACGTAATAAGATTCCTTAGACTCTGTAGTTATTAACGGCGTTTCACTTTGGAAAAATCGCTAGACCGCTACATAGCTTGACTGAAAGGAGAACAACATTCGTTTGGTCCCCAGACTGCCAGCAAGCATTTGCTGCCCTGAAGAGACATTTGACCAGAACACCAGTTCTGGCATACCCAAAGAAGTATACTCGACACGGATGCATCCCAACATAGAATAGGAGCCGTACTTTCTTAGGTACAAGAAGAAAAAATCATCCTTAGCTGTTTAAGTGAGTCCCTGGGAACATCCAAAAGAAATTACTGCGTCACGAGAAAAGAGTTCCTCGCAGTGGTCAAAGCGATGGATCACTATCACTCGTTTTTATATGGCCGTAAATTTTTTTTCAAGTCAGACTACTCAGCACTTCGGTGGCTCTTCAACTTCAAAACCTCAGAAGGCCAAATAGCCCGGTGGATCGAAAAGTTACAAACTTACGATTTTGAAATTTGACATCGAAAAGGAGTCACGGAAACGCAGATAGCCTTTTAAGACGACCATACCGACATCTGGATGCAAATTTTGTCAACGACAGGAGGACAAAAATACACAGTTACCTGGAGAACAGCTTTTCACCAGACATGACATGGTAGCGGCAGATACTCCTTTGTGGACAGCCCTGATAGGGAGATAAAGTCCCCTACCTCCCTCTGATTGTTCCCTCTGACCCGGAGGGTAGCAACCTGTAAGGTTCCCTTATCCAGGGATACGGACAAAAAATCTGAGGAATCACCTGATCATGGTGAGGTGCGGTCATTCACAGCCTCCGAGGGTGGCACTACCTTCATGATGAGGCAAGATATCATTGTAGCGCAGAAGGAGGATCCGGTTTTGAAAACTGTACGAGAATGGATTGACAGAGGAGTGAGGCCGGAATGGCAAGAGATTTCCGCACCGCCAGCAGAAAAAGGTTACTGGCTCTAATGGGACACTATGTGCATTCGAGATGACCTACTCACTCGGAAATGGGAAAGAGAGTAAGGTTGAAACAATACCTCGTGGGTGTCCTTTCGAAATAATCGCAGTTGACATTCTGGGACCACTTCCTATGACTACATCCGGTAAAAAGTACCTTATGGTTGTGATGGATTATTTCTCCAATTGACATGAAGTAGTAGCCTCACCCAACCAAGAGGCTAAAACGGTGGCAGAAGCCCTGCTACAGAACGTAATTGCCAGACACGGAGTACCCCAGGAACTACACTCGGATCAGGGCCGCAACTTTGAATCGGATTTATGGAAGGAAATGATGACTTTGTTGGGAATAAAGAAGACAAGAATAACTGGTCTTCACCCACAGTCCGATGGAATGGTCGAGAGGCATAATCGTACCATAAATAACTACCTCTCAATGTTTGTCTCCGAAAACCAAAGAGACTGGGATAAATTGGTTTCTCTCTCTCAGGATACAGGAGCTCTCAACATGATGTGACTGGTCGAGAATTAAAGCTTCCGATAGATGTTATGCGTGGCAGTCCATCCGATGACTCTCAAGAGGTACCTCTTCCAGAGTATGTGAATGACCTGAAAGGGAGACTAGAAATTGTACACAAATTTGCCAGATCCAAATTACAGCTTTCCAGCGACAGGATGAAGATAAGATTTGATAAAAATTCGCTGCCGCTAAGCTTTAAGAAGGGCCATTCAGTATGGCTCTACCAACCCCAACATCGGAAAGGTTCGTGCCCCAAAGTGCGGAGACAATGGCAAGGACTTTACTTGATAACCAAAAAGATAAACGATCTACTGTACATAATCCAATTGTCACCCAGAACGAGCAACATTCCAACGCTGCGATCTAATAAGGCTGATATGTATGTTCGAGGAAAAAGAAAACCATTCATTTCCCGAATAAGGTTTATTCATCAATGAATATTACTGATGTACATACACACTTGGAATAATATTATAATGACCCTTCAGACCAGTTTTATAAAAAAAACTACTCGATCTTTTTGTAAACGCATGAAAAGAAAATATAAAATATATCAAACAAAAACAGTGGCGTATCCTATTCAATAATACATTACAAAGGCGAAATATCCAAAATTTCTATACCGAGGTAGAATAAAGTCAAAAAAAAGTAAGTTATATGTAGTATCTGACGAAGATCCAAGTTTGTTAGGTCGCGATTGGATGGAATTGTTTCACGTTATGGTGAATTAAATTACTAATGAGAGTACCTACAATAAAATTCAGGAACTTACAAAAGAATATGAATATGAGGTATTTACTGATAAAATAGGGAAATCGTAGTATGATACAAATAAGCTCAAATTCGAAAGATGATTGAGTTCAACCAATTTTTATAAATGATGAACGGTTCCATTAGCTTACAAAAAATAGTTGAGGACGAATGTAATAGATTAGAGTCAGAGGCCATCATTATGCCTATATTAAATAGTAATTGGGCAACAACTTTAATGCGAGTACTAAAATCAGATGGTAAGGTTTAACTGTGTGGTGATTATTAAACAATGCTAAATAATTATCTGAAAGAGTTTGAATATGTTTAACGTAGAATTCATGAAGTATTTGCAAAGGAAAATATTTTTCGAACATAAATCTGCAAAATGCATGTAATCAACAAGCAGTAGATGAGGAAACTTGCATGCCTATGCATAAATGCACTCAAAAGACTTTATTTCATGAATAGATTAGCTTGTGGGGTAACACCATTTTTCAGAAAACTGTAGAACAAATTTCACAGGGTGTGTAAATTTGTTAGACGATATACTAGTAACAGGAGACTCATCTGGAGAATTTGGAAAACGCTTTTATAAGCACTTTGTGATCCAGGATTTACAGTTAGGAAAGAAAAATGTGAATTTTTCAAAAAATATTCGATACCTAGGATACCGTATATCTTAAGATGAACTGCGAAAGACAGATAAAAAAAATAGGGCAATTTTAATAGCAGGTAGACCAACTTATCCATCAGAAGTAAGATAATTCACAGGTATAGTCAGTTATTATGTTCAATTCGTTCCAAATTGGCAGATATTTTGAAACATTTATATGAATTGTTGAAAGCAGAGAAAAAAATTTGAACGGAAAACTCAATGCAAAGAATATTAGCATTAGACCAAGTTTTATTACACTTAAATCCCGATTTATCAATAATTGTGCACATTGACGCATCCGACGTAGAAATAAGTTGTACATTATCACATTTGGTAAATGACAAAGAGAAATTGATTAGATGTGTATCAAGAAAATTGAATTCAAAAGAAAAATTGTATTCTACATGCCAACAGGAATTAAGTATTGCATTTATTTATTTATGGGGAAATAAATTTATTCTAAGAATGAATAACAAACCTCATTGCAATATTTGGTGAACATAAAGTTGTTCCAGTTCATTGGGCAGAGATGGGCAGCATTTTTGTCTATGTTTAACTATGAAATCCATCATATAAAAAGGAAAGAAAATGTTATCGCTAATTTTAATATACATCCTTCAGAAGGTAAGGAGGTGTTGAAAGAATATGTTGATAAAAGGTATATCAATTTTACAGAGACCTTAACATAATGACCGATAGGTAATAGAAAGGTGAAAGAAGAAATAAAAAAGGATGAGAACCTTCAAGAGGTCATGAAATGCTTGAGAAAAGAAAAATGGCCAAAGGAGAAACAGAAGAAATGAGCTGGGAGTTGAAAACAACATCCTATTATGGGAAAAAAGGCTTGTTATTCCAAAATCCTTAGGAAAAAGATTGCTCGAAAGCTTATATGCAACTCACATAGGCACTGTAACAGCAAACAAATTAGGTAAATCTTCTATGTATTGTCTAAATATTGATGAATGAACTAAGGAATCAATAAAGTCATATGTGTTTAAAAACTAAACCGGATCCACCCAAAAATGACTTGACATCATGGCCAACAAACAACTTCACAAGTTTTCGAGAGAATACATATTGACTTTCTGGGACCAATCAGAGAAAAAATGTACCTGATAGTGATAGATTCATTTTCAAAGTGGATCGAAGCTATTAAATTGAAAAATATTACATCTTTAGAAGTGGAAAAGAAACTCGGGAAACTGTTTGCAACTTATGGATTGGCTGAGTTAGTGGTAAGTGACAATGTTTCAAAAACATTAGAAAAATAGGGAAAGAAAGGTTTTGACTTTCTACTTCTCCATCTTTAAACAAAAAAATGTGGGAATCTTACAAAAAAAAAAGAAGCAATCAATTTCAAAAACTATATAAAGATGTGTAGATCTTGCAAAAAAGTAATTTTCAGACACAAACTGAAAGAAAAAGCCCTGTCGAAACAACTATTTTCATCTTAACATTGAATTACACGAAAGAAAAATGCATTCGAAACAAATAATACTTTCTACTTCTCCATCTTTTACAAAAATGTGGGTATTTTCCGAAAATTAATCTTTTGGCTGAGATTTAATCAAATAAGTGAATGAACGTCATTATGTACTGTCATCGATAACATGAGTAGATTAACTCATTCGTGACTTCAAATCATAATTTGGTGAATGAATTGAGTGTTTTTTTATAAAGTTATCCAGATTTGAAATACTGAAGAGCCAATAAGGCAAGTTTCTTACGGCGAAACATCGGATGTCTACCAGTGAGGATGACAGTGTTCCATGTAAGTGAAATTTTACCTCTTTTATTTACTATATTGTTTAGCAATCCTGTGAATGATATTTGATTCCATAACGAATGTTTCTAATACAAACTGAATAAAGAAAAGTGTTTTTTGTATAATTCAGTGTTCATATAAAAGTAATTGTTTCGAAAGTATTTTTCTTTCGTGTAATTCAGTGTTTATATGAAAATAACTATTTCGCGAGGACTTTTTCTTTCAGAAAGTTACTTCTTTGCAGGATGTATACATCTTTATATAAAGTCAACTTTTTTGAAATTGATTGCTTCCTTCCTTGTTTTGGAAGATTCCCACATTTTTTGTATTAAGATGGAGAAGTAGAAAGCCAAAACCTTTCTTTCCCAAAAATTAATCTCTCCTGAAAATATACCCCTTCCAATTTAAACTAGAAAAATTGTTCTCCACCATACAATCAAAATAACAACGGCGCAGCCGAGGCAGCTGTTAGCATTTTCAAAATACTGTAGGCAACCTTGAGGCGATCCAAGAAATAGAGAAATCCTGATCAGCACCCTAGTTGCACGAATTTTATTTATGTAAAGGACAACAGAACAGCAAAATGGTAAAAACATCAGCATTTTTAATGTTTGTAAGGCAGATACGTGCAAGATGTCCCCTAACAGCTGAAAGGCAGAAACAATACTACAGAGGAAGAAAGGGAAGCTTTCAGGAAATAAAGAAGTATTCATCGTCGAACAAATTGAATAGCCAGTAAATAAATGCAAATTACAAAAAGGAGAAATTGTTAAGACATGCAGATCAAATCAAAACATACTTTTCAGGTGAAAGTCAGATTGAGGAAATACATAATTTCCAATCTAACAATCATGATTATGATAATTTTATAAATTTGCCAGGGACAAGTCAATAAGCTCTGACAACTTTCCACAACCAAGTAATAGGGAATTCCGAGTTAAATATATTTAACAGAATGGGCAGGGTTGAAGAAACTAGGATTAGCGCACAGGTTGATACAGAAACGTCCACTGCAAAACCTTGCGAAATTAATAAAAGTAGTTCAGAGAAATCGCAAAGTAGTATAAAAAATTCTCACGGTAGCGGGGAAAATGATTTGGATACCATGTGTGGTAGGTCAACTCTCTCACAAATTGCCGGTTTATTTAAAGTGATAAACGCTAATTATTACCAGTCATCAATAGTAAAAGTATTATTTAAAGGTTTGAAATTGTCCAATTGGGGTATGAATATATTTTACTTTTTTTTTTTAAAAACTACACCTCAACGATTTGATCTCCACAAGCTTTATTTGAAAAATATATCACAACATGTTTCGCTAAGACATTAGCTTTTTCAAGTGATTATAATAAATCACTTGAAAAAGCTAATGCGCGGTGTTCTGCATGGGTCAAACTAGAAGTACATTATTCAAAATTCACTATGATATTTTCACTAAACAGTTTTACAAAAACGCAACACGTGTTTCGCCATACAATAGTTTCTTCGGGCGAAGGCCCTAAGAAGCCATTGTATAGCGAAACACGTGTTGCCTTTTTTATAAAACTGTTTAATGAAAATCTTACAATAAAGTGATTTTTGAATACGTTATGGATTCTCATCATGTAACGGCCAATTCTATCATATATATTGGAAGTACATTCAAAGTATGTATAAAAGAACATACAAACATTTTCCAGAATGGAAAAATGAATTCAACGTATGATATTCACCTCCTCATAGAGGGACATGGATTCAGTCATGAATTCAAAACTCTTCAGTTTCATAGGAAAGGTTTAAAACTCAACGTTATGGAGAATATTAAAATGTTTTTGCAGGATGTGACTGGACAGAATCAGCTCCGTATAGGACGATCTGTGTTAGAGATGCAATGTCAGATCTACCTGAAATCAGCAATGGATGGAGCAAAAGTGAAATGCCTTATGACAGTGAAGCAGTTTCACACTTCCAAAAGATGATGAGAGAAAGTAACGAAAGGATTATGGTGGAAGATCACATTTGCAAAGAGATGTCACCCATCGTTGAGTCAAGAATATCTCACATACCAGCTTACTCTGGCGCTGATTGGAGAGACTTGAAGAATGTATCTGTGAAGCTAAGGGACGGATTCTCAACAAATATTTTGAGATATCCTTATCGGTAAAGTTATGACTTTCATTTTGATACAATATAATATATTTCAATTCTTGTGTCAGGTTCAAGAAACAGAAGAAAACTGATCCTCCAAGAGGCGTATGTCAATGTGCTACTGGAGCCAAGTGCGATCCATCAGACAGACAATTCAATACATTGATACCGTGGTGCTTACCACATACTGCAGACCGTCACAACCACTGGGCAGGGTTGTACGGTAGATTGGAATGGGATGGGTTTTTCGGTACCACAATTACCAATCCAGAGCCAATGGGAAAACAAGGAAGGGGTAAGTTACAGCTAGTGAATTGGAAGTTATTGCAAGTTTTATATTATTTTTTCAGTGCTTCACCCAGAACAGAGTAGGGTTGTTAGCGTACGAGAATGCGCTCGGTCTCAGGGTTTCCCAGATAAATTCAAATTTTATGGAAATATTTTGGATAAACATAGACAAGTTGGGAATGCTGTACCTCCGCCTCTGGCAGCAGCTCTTGGAAAAGAAGTTTGTAGAGCTATGGTGATGACTCTAAAAGGAAAAACGCCATTTTCAACTTGTGGCACATAAATTTTTTAATTTCTCGAATCGTTTCCATTCTGAAGAATATGATTTTAGTTGTCTTCCATTTGTAATAATTTCAGTTGAAAGAATCTTTTATGTTGTGTCATGGACCTAACAATTTTTAACTTTTGGCACATGATTATTTTTAATTTCATGGGTCGTTTTTATACCAGAAAAAGATTTTAGTTGTTATTCATCTGTAATAATTGCCGTTGAAAGAATCATTTATGTTGTGGACTAGAAAAATATGAAATAAAAACACTGATTTTTATATTGATTATTTTAAAATAAAACTTCCACTCAACTTGGACAGCCTTTATTATATTCTTTGAAAGACATGTTTTTGTGGAGAAGTAAATCTTCCTTAATGTTTTCTGGGTTTAATAATTTTTCATAATCTGAAAAATAAATGAATCTAGATCAACAGAAGGCCTGCCTACATAATAAAGAGCAAACTGAAAAATTCACTCAAAAAAGTTAGTACTTTACAGGTTGTTTCATAATTAAATGCTGATCCTGAAGGGCGATAGTCTTTGGTTGATTTTAATAAAAATTCTTCGTGTGAACAGGTTTATTTCTGAGATACAGGATGTTGAAATTTAACAAAAAAAATATCTCTGAAACCACATTGGTTTTTTTTCAATTTTGGTACATGCAAAGTTAACATGATCTGCCATATTTTTTTATCAAAATTATAATACGTCATTGTCCTTTTTCCAAATAAATATTTTTGTAATTGCCCTCTATCTTTTCATAGAAATAGTATCTTGCCTTTTTTTCGTCTGAAGAACAGATTTTGCGGATGAGAATAAAATGCATTCATTTGCATGTCCCTATTTGATGTTTTCCTTATTCTTAATTTTAAAATTGTGGTGAGTAACTAAAGAATCTAGGCAGGTTTTTTTATAAGTTTTTATTTTTAACTCTCATACAATTTATAAATTATTTAGTTTTTATAATGAAGTACTGTCAAAACAAAACTATTATAAAAAAAAACAAAATCAAATCAACTATTCAAAAAAAGTCCACCTCCTGTAAGTATGCAAACTTCAGCTGTCCTTCTCATTGACTTGTGACTCTTTGGAAAATCTTTGGAGTATTCCTTAAGGCGAATTTACATTATTGTGTCGGGGCGTCATAAGTATATTGTATCCATACATTCAATACGAGTAGAATTATATTATTTAAGTGCAGCGTGTCGGAACGCCATCTGTCGTGACGGCGATCGGTGGTGGAGGTTATGATGCGTCAAAACACTCCATACTAGTATGTTTCTGAATCTCGCGCAATACGGCGAGTTAATTCTATCTAGAGAATGGGCGTTTGCGTTTATTTGTGCCCGAATCAGATCATTTACTGGATGAACCCATTGCTTCCTCTTCATTCTTTCTCCTATTTTTAAGTAAACTTAACATTAGCAAACTAGAAATAACCTCAGAGCGCACCCCGTCACGACAGGATAGTCTGCACACTCGCCGTCACGTCAGAGAGCATCACAACACACCACAACATAATAATATAATTCTGCCTTTATTGCTTCACAGGAAACCATAAAACGGTTTCATAATTATTCCTCAGTTTGAATTGGTTGACTGTACACCAAAGTCTTAAGATGTCCCCAAAGAGAATAATTGATAAAATGATGTCCCCAAAGAGAATAATTGATAAAATTTATCACGTTTTTTCAATAAACGATTTTTCATTTTCGAATGAATGCATTTTATTTTCTACCTCAAAAACCGTTTGACGGACGAATAAAGACAAGAGACCACTTTTTAAAGAAGATAGAGAAAAATTACAAAAATGATATTTATTTGGAAAATAGACAATGGCTTATGTAGATTTTGATAAAAAATATGGCAGGTATGTTAACAGGGACACCACTAATGAATATTAAAACTTTATCGTGAAAAAAAATTATTTTTATGCGTACTTTGTGTGTACCAAAATTGAAAAAAGCCAAGGCGGTTTCAGAGATATTAGGGAATAAATAATTTTTTGCCAAATTTCCACATTATGTATTTCAGAAACAAAGCGGTTGCCATACTATGTTGTTTCTGAAATCATCCAAGAATTTTAGCCCTCAGAATCAGCATTCAATCATGAAAAACTCTTCAAACCTTATAATTTTTGCCTTGAAAGGAAATATACTTGTACAGCTTTCTTTACAATGGCTGATGTTTCGGAAAGTAGTCTCCGTTCACAAAAGAGGAGCCGCGTAAAAAAAGGTGGCTCAAGTAGCGAATACCTCAAAGGGCCAGAAACGTGGAGAGAAATTTTGGACAGATGATCCTAGTGGCCAATACCACAAATGATCAGAAATGGCAAGAGGAGACACATAAAAAAATGATCTAGTGACAAAACTAAGAAAAATGATGGTGTTTTGAATAAAAATCAGGACAAAATCAAATACATAATGCGTAATCAAAGTATATAAGGAAATAATACTAA
>WOGL01000515.1:0-14384 GCA_015342145.1 Leptinotarsa rubiginosa | reverse complement strand
CCTTAATTAACCAACTCGATCGTGGCATAGCATACAGTTTAGGTGTCGCGTGTTCCAATTACTCCTCCCATTGAAATGAACAACAGGCAACTCCGAGAGGGGTGGAATTTGCTGTATTGTTTCAGCGTAAACATAAAATTTTCATCAATACGATTTATATACAATTCCTGAAATAGTTGTGTGTGGGCAGAAGAGATTCCCCAGCGCGTGGGTATTGGATTATATTTGATTGCGAGAGGATATTTTTCACTGCAGGTCCTCAAAGAACTGATCACAGCTGATCGTTCACGATTCCCTGAAATGACACAACGAAATAAGTGTTTTATACTTGCAGAATTTTTTGTCCAAATTGAAATCGTGTGGATTAGTCTTGCACGATCACCTGATCAGACATCAATCGATTTTTTTTTATAATTTATTCGTTATACGCTTCTAGAGTCTCATTATATTAATGAAAGTTAATTATAATTAGAGTCGCAATTTTAGGACACGTCCAGGAAGTGATTATAATGAGATGTTTTCAACACTTCATTATTACGTAAAAAAATCTTAGCTACGATGTAGTACGTAAAAAAAGGCTTTTAATATTAATTATGTTTTTTTCTATTGATCAGCTGTCATTAGTATAGGGACGACAGCTTCCAAAAATCGAGACTAAAGAATCACGAGACCTTATCATGTATCAACGTGCTAAACCTCAAAAGCCGAAACCTGTCGAGCTGACGATCAACGAGGTCGTACATTAAAGTTCGCTTTTTTGTTGTAAATGATATTATTTTACATTTGGATACGTTCAGTTGTAGACGATTATTATTACACCAAAGTTTGATTACATCTAATTCATGTTGTAAACTTTGGCAGTCAGTAATGTCGTCGATTTTATAATATAGTTTCAGTTTCAAATTGTATTAGTAGACCCTAATACAGTTTGACTGAGTTCTATACCGATCAATTTTAACCCAGCATGTTTTATGTGTATGTATGTTTCAACCATTGTTTGTGGTTTTTTATTCAGTGTTTTTATACTTTAGTTTAGTTTATCTATATTTTTATATTCATAGGACATTTATGTATTCTTTTATATTTATTCACTAAATTTGTCAACAAGATTTTTTCTTTGGACAATAAAGTATATATAATAGTATTACCTAACTACACCGGTTGATCCTATGCTAAACCACCTGTTTTTTTAATACCTCTAATTTGTAATGTTAGTGATTGATTATCTTTAATATTTATCTGTTTTTTTATTTAGAAGTATTACGTATAAGACCAAACAAAGGGCTGTTCGAAATAGGACCTCATTCCACACTTTTCGATTTCCAAGCTTTCGAAGGCATCCAGAAGCCTGTTTTCATGTACGACATCAACAATTTTAAACATTTCTCACTTATTCTATGGTCATTCTATGGCATGCTGAGCGACACTGGATTTTTCCAGTATATGAAACCGAACATGCGAAACATGTTCCTTGTAGCGAGCTAATATAGTCCGTTTGGTTTGACCAACATATTTCTTATCACAATCCTCGCAGCTTTTTTCGTAAAACCCAGACTTTTCTTTTTCTAACGTCTCCCCAACAGTTGTTGAAGTGTACGTGCAGTGGCTATCTTCTTCAGAGGTTTATACATTTTGAGTTAATATCTCCGATGACTGGATATTACGGCTATTTAACGCGTATTTATGCTGACTCCTCAGGTAGTTTGATGTGTTAACACTAGTACCTGGCTTAGGTAAATTTCGTAAAGCGTGTTTCTTCTGATTCTGTCAACTGTGTTTGAAATAATAGTTGTTATCACGCTAGCTTCTGTTGCGAAAATGCATCGAAAATAGTTTTTCCACAGTTCTGATAGATGGTTATTTGCACATTGAAATCAAATGTTATCGTGAAGTATATTAATTATCTAATTTTAGAGAAAGTGTGGTATACATTTCCAAGACGTCTACGAATATTTATTCTGCCAAGTTATTCTTCTGATCTATAAAATACAAGCACAAAACTAGTTTTTTTGTATTGAGTTACGAATGATTCTGCTTTTAGTTTGAACAGGTTCTTTGGAATATTTAAAGCAAGAAGTAATTATTCAGATCTATAAAATACAAGCACAAAACTAGTTATCTTATAATGAGTTACGAATATTTATTCTGCATTCAATCTGAACAGGTTCTTGGGACTATTTAGAGCCATAAGTTAGTCTTGTGATCTATAAAATACAAACACAAAACTAGTTCTCTCGTAATGAATTACGAATATGTATTCTGCCTTTAGTTTGAACAGGTTCTTGAGACTATTTAAAGCAAAAAGTTATTTTTCAGATCTATAAAATACCTGCACAAAACTAGTTATCATGGATTGAGTTTCGAATATTTATTCTGTTTTCAGTTTGAACAGGTTCTTGGAACTATTTACAGCAGTAAGTTAGATTCTTCTGATCTATAAAATACAAACACAAAACTAGTTCTGTTGTAATGAGTTACGAATATTTATTCTGCTTTTAATTTGAACAGGTTCTTGAGACTATTTAAAGCAAAAAGTTATTTTTCAGATCTATAAAATACAAGCACCAAACTAGTTATCATCGATTGAGTTTCAAATATTTATTCTGTTTTCAGTTTGAACAGCTTCTTGGGACTATTTAGAGCAATAAGTTAGTCTTGTGATCTATAAAATACAAACACAAAACTATTTTTTTGTGATTAGTTACGTTATAATCTATATGCAATTTCGAATCACAGTGGGACTACTTACAACGGGCATTACACGACATATTGCAGACACCCATACAGTGGCATGTGGCATGAATACAACGATTCACACGTGTTCCCAATTTCACCAAAATCACTTGTGAGTGATGAGGCATACGTCCTCTTTTATGAACAGGAGGGAACGAAGCAGCACCTTTGAGGTTTACTATTATTATTATTTTTTTCTTCTTACCTTTTTTTATAATCTTAGTTCACTGAATTGATTTGTATTTCATGATTGTTCCAAATTTCAATATGTATTGTAATATGAATTACTATTAGAATTAAAGCGTTTGAACAGGTTCTTAAGACTATTTAAAGTAAAAAGTTATTCTTCAGATCCATAAATATATACAAGCACAAAACTAGTTATTTTTGATTGAGTTTCGAATATTTATTTTGTTTTTAGTTTGAACAGATTCTTGGGACAATAAAATACAAGCACCAAACTAGTTATCATGGATTGAGCAATAAGTTAGTCTTCTGATCTATAGAATACAACCTCAAAACTATTTCGCTTGTAATTAGTTACGAATATTTATTCTGATTTTGGTTTGAACAGGTTCTTGGGACTATTCAGTTGAACAGGGTCTTGGGACTATTCAGAGCAATAAGTTAGTCTTCTGATCTATACAAATCAAGCAGAAAATTAGTTCTCATGTATTGAATTACCCAAAACAAATAAATCCGTTCATCAAAATTTTGTCAATTTGAGGGCCCAGACGAAGGGACATATTTTTCACTCTATTTTCTAAATGTTGCTAATCAATGAACTGCAGTACTAATGACCTCAGTTTTGTTATGAAGTCATAAGTTCCCGAGTGTTATGCACTATATTCTTCATTCTGAAACTCACTCACAACAAATAAATAAGAAAGTAAAAGTTGATTAGTGTTTTTGAAATGCAAACTTTTATTTTTCATAATGTCACGTTTTATTCGCAACCAGACAATCGAAATGTTATTGTGTTTTTAAATTCCGGTTGTAGATTTTAAATATACCACTAATTCAAAGTCTTGAAGGTACCATTAATAACATCAATATACTTGAAATTGCAAGGGATATATTTCAGGAGAGATTAGATTTTCTGAAAAAAAACTTTTTGGCCTCCTATTTCTTCATCTATATTTTGGAATTAGTTGCTTCCTCCCCTTCTTTGCAGGATTCTTGCTTTTTTTATAAAGATGGGAGATTATGAATTTTGAGTAAATACATTAATTTCCTAATTAACCTATAAAGTGACTGACCTTTTCGATAATAATGATTTTGGACAAAGATGAATGTTGCCTATTCATATATGAGGCGAAAATCGAAATGGTTTTCGTCTCTTTGAAGGAGACAGAAAAATACTTAACTAACGACTGATAAACGACCAAGAAAACATACAGGGAAAAATAACAGATATTTCTCAATAGAATCAAAATATTTTGTAGTATATGATTGATATATTGAATCCGTCCTTATTTTATATAAACGATGTAAACTGCACTCAGCTATTATATACTCGTATTAACGCACACGAAACATTCTGTAATATGTCTAATGAAAACAAAATTAAAGCGATAAAAATTACTGAAAGTTATTTACTCATTTCTTGCAATTATCTATATAAATTCTCTGAATAGTTCTTCAGTGAAGCGCATCAATTCATTAAAATATCAGGTTTGTCCAATGCAGCAATGAAACCATTAAATTTCACGTTTAAGTGATCTCGTTTTACCATATTGTCCAAGATAATGACCAATTGTTGTCTCTCGCCCGTTTGTTCGGTAAAACAGTGTTATCTGTTTTAAAATTTAAAAACTTCCATTGTAAGTCAAATCGGTAAATCTAGTAACTATAGTTGATGAATTTCATTTTCACGGTGGCTGAGAAGCATCGAGTAAAAAACGAAATTAATTCCACACTGGCATATAGTTCACTGCAAGTCAATCGATTTAGACATAATTTTGGGAACTTTTGATAATGATTCCAAAAGCTTTGAAACTGCAATCGAATGAAAGAATACTTTGTTTAATTTTACAAGTATTTTTCGAAAATCGGGATGAAATTGATTTTGAGGTGGTCAGTTACAGAACCAAGCTTCACGACATCGATCACCGACATATTCGTTGTCTGTCTTTCATTGCATCTTTCACTGCAAAACATAAGGTTGAAAAACAGAGCCTAAACACAAGGCATTTTTCAATTCAGCACCAGACAACTCTGTTTCAACCCGTTATCAATGGTGCTAGTCTGAACCACAAATGCATTGCTGGACTCAACTGCCTTTGGAGGACAAGTCTGACAAAAGGTTGCGATATACTACGTATCTATAGTAACGAATACTGTAGAAATAATTCTATTCTTAGAAGAAGAAATTTATTTTTCATAAGGTATGTTTGTTTATTAAAGAAAAATATTGAAATTGTTATTGTGAATATTAAGATAAATCCATGAATATTCATACTGTTGTAAAACATGATCTAAAGAAAAAAACGCCGGACGCCACTGGTAGTCATAAACCAAGAGGTTTTCCGGAAACTTAGGAAAGGAAAGAGTCACGGAAACACAGATAGCCTCTCAAGAAGACCATGCCTGACATCCAGATGCAAATTTTGTCAGTAACCGGGAGACCAGGATACCCAGCTATCAGAAGAAGAACTTTCCACCAGACGTGATAAGGTAGGGGGCAGATACTCCTTTATGGACAGCTCTGCCCTTTCCCGCTGCTTCGGGTTCCCTCTGACCCGGAGGGTAGCAACCTGTAAGGGTCAAGGGGTACGAACAGTAAATCTGAGGAATCACCTGACCATGGTATTGTACGGTCATTAACAGCCTCCGACAAGGCAACATATCATTGTAGCGCAGAAGGAGGATCCGGTCTTGAAAACTGCACAAAATGGATTGACAAAGGAGTGAGGCCGGAATGGCAAGAGATTTCAAAATACGGCCAGCAGGAAAGTGGTCACTGGCTCCAATGGGATTCCATATGCATTCGCGATGACCTATTCACTCGGAAATGGGAAAGCCCGGATGGAAGAACCCACAAATTTCAGATGATCCTTCCAACGACGTATTCCGAATATACTCGAACAGCTCCAAACAAAAACCATTTTACTCGTCATCTGGTTACTATATGGTATTAATTCCTCGAGCCACATTGGGAGGGAGCATCGTGACTATTTGCAGTTCCTTCAGCAAGGCAACGTAATAAGATCATTCCAACTTCAACTATGAATTATCGCTAAAAAAATATCTCAAAGTTAGGACGAATGGCTCTTATTCAATGATATGTAAAAGTTAGATTATTATTAACGTTGACATATTTTCAATTTTTTCGTTTTCGCAATAGCTGCAATGATAGCTTCATACTATAAATAAAAATTATAGGATGAAAATTTTATAATTATTATAATGGGTAGTGTTGTTATCTGTTAGCAAGTAACGGGCCAGTGTATTCATAAATATCCATATGTACCTACCTATAAATATTGTTATAACATTGATCACAAATTGTGCTATAAAACAGTATTTCCCAAATCAAGACCATTTCATGAGTTGAGAAACGTAATTCTTGATGCTACGAATTGAAATACATGAAAACATTCGGAAAAATTGCAATAATTTCAATCATTTTTTCAATCATTTGGCCAATTTTTCTTTCAGTTGAAGATTCCAGAAGGAGTATATTTTCTTTGAAATTCATAATTCGAAAGCCACTAATCAAGTGATAAAATCAAGATTCTTGTAGAGAAGAAAATTTACGAAAAAAAAAAATTGCTTTCAGATCACTCCCGTATTGATTTCAATTTAAGAGCCACCGGTAGACAGCTGTTTCAGCCTATTGGGCATCGTCAGTATAGTTCAAGTAAAAGATAGTGCCCCCTACCTTCCAGCAGTTCCCCTTTAATAACACACACAACGGCGGTACTCATCACTACATTCTGTTGGTCACCGTAACATCATAAAACTCGGTTAGTAAAAATTATCCAATACGAATCGCCAATTCTTCAGTCCACGTGGACTAATTCGTTGCAGCATAATTCCTTTGTATCGGTTTTTTTGGCCTTTGACTTCGCCGCACCTTTAAGATTACTATATCGGTTACTTCGACTATACCAGTGTTTATCATAGATATTATTCACACATTTCATTTGTTATGTGAAATTGTAACTGCTTATTTTTGTTTCACAGTAAATGTGAGCCCACATGCATATTGAGACCTATGAATTGTCTTATTAAAGAATCAAAATATTATGACTTGTCTTATTAGATTTATAAGTGTTACAACAATTTATATATCTACCATTGGTAACACAAGCACACACATACTTCTTTATGAACACACACACACACACATTTCTTAATTTAATTTCAGAACCAATATTAACATTATTATTAGATTATTGTTGAATAATAATAATACATTTTTCACAAAACCGAAAATTTTTCCAGTTCATAAAGTCTTGAGCTTATTAGGTAAAGGGACCAACACTGTTCTTCAACGTAGGTATGGGAACAAGGGAATTCACAAAAAGTAGGTACCTAAGCGTTGTTGCGGACAATGGACTTTGACAAAGACGGACGTTTACAGACTTCAGATATTCGAAATCTGCAATGACTATAATATTTTTTTTTTCGTAGAAAAGACAATCCACTTGTGAAAAGAACCTCAAAATTGAAATTATGAAATTTGTTTCATGAATTCTACAGTGACATGCATGTTTCTTTAAACAAAAGGTCTTCATGTGATCAGGTCTTCTCTAAGTGAAGACTGTCCGGTGAGTAACCCTGTTATTATTCTGCTTCTCTGTTTAAAGCAGTTATTCGTGGTTTGTATTCCCCCTGTCAATTTTTAAAGGTTTTTCTTCGTGTAGGATTTCACCCTGTATTTATGTTTTTTAATTGAATAGAACTGGCCGATACTTGATGAAAATCCATATTAAAAAACTGATCAATACAGTTTATTGTATGATTTTCACTATAAAAGGGTTTTACAAACCCTTTTATAGTGAAAATCATAAGCATAAACTGTTTATGCTTGAATAAGCTATTGTATACCGAAACACGTGTCGCGGTTTTTGTAAAACCCTTTTATAGTGAAAATCATACAATAAACTGTATTGATTAGTTTTTTATGTTTTTTATTAGTCAATTTCCTTATCCAGTTAGATACCCATATATGGAGTTGATGATCCGTGTCTCCGTGTCTGGAACAGTCGTCCGCTCTTCCGTTGCCTACGATGCCAGATTGTCCTGGCACCCAGTATAGATTCAATATTTTTCGGTCTACCTTCATGGTGTTCCTAGATCAATCTTAATATCACTCTTTATCAATGCCCCAAGTGCGCTCTGTTTGTCTTTAAGAATAATGATCAGCTCTTTTCGTGGGGGTCTCAAATCATTAATCTTGCCACATTGTAGGATTATCTATATTCACTTCCACCTCGAAGACGAATGTAGGAGGGTGGTCTAAAAAGTTCCCGACCTCAACATGAAGATGGCAGCACTCGTAAAAAAGCTAGTGAATTTAGTTGTTCATCTGTTGACAGTTACTCACAAAAGTTTCAGCCATTCAGGACTCGCAATTGTTATGTAACAGTTGTTTGAGTGAGTTGATGTGTTTTCTGAAAATGGACAAAATCGAGTATCCAGCCGTCATTAAATATTTGTTTTTGAAACACAATACGCCTTCGCAAATCAAAGATGAGTTGGACTCTGTGCATGGGGACTCTGCACCATCTTTTAATATAGTGAAATTTTGGGCAGCTGAATTTGAACGTGGCCGTAAGAGCTTGGGAGACGATGAACGTTTGGGACGTGCAAAAACTGCAACTACCGACGAAAACATCGCCAAAGTTCACCAAATTAAAGTGACTGAGATAACAGAGGTTATGAACATATCAAAAAAGGTGTTTGTCACTCATTAAATCAACATTCAGGCATAATAAAGCTGTGCCGCGTTTGCTCACGTTTGACCAAAAACGTGCTCAAATGAACTTTGAGCGCTTTGTTGGCGCAATTTAGGCGCAAAAAACCGAATTTTGGTGTGGATCAATTACTGTAGATGAAACTTGGATACTCCATTATGCGCTCGAAACAAAAATACACTGCAAAGGGGGAACGCCTCCAAAAAAGCAAAAACTGTTTTTTCAAAGTGATAGCGACTGTTTTTTAGGATAGTCATGGATAGTCACAACTTGCGGAAAAGACTATGTTGAAAAATAAAACAAAAATCTGAAAAAATGTCTTTGTTAGGTCGGAAACTTTTTAGACCACCCTCCTTTGTGGACCGAGAAAGAAGAGAATATAATAATAATTGTATATTTTATTCTGAAACCAAAATCATCGTGGACAACAAGTTTCGTTTAAGCTAGGTATGCGTAACTCATATTTTACAGCGATGAGAATAAATAAATGAAATTGTTTTTGATAATAACTCTACTATTAGATATTGCATATCTATTGCATATACTATTTGCATATTTATAATAATTTTAGCGAAAGTGCATCCACATATTTAGTTAGCAATTTTAACTGTATTGATTCTGGAAGAGAGGGATATTCACAATGAAAAAATCCAAACTCTCGGAACTCTTTTTCCATTATTTTTTATTTTATTCATTGCTAAAAATAGGGCTCCACGCGCCTGTTGCGGCATCCTCGCTTAAGGCAGTATACCACATGAATAAATTTTAAATATCAGTTTCAAACTTTGAATAAATCATGCTGTTAGCTGAACACTTTGAAGAATAAAGTTGCTTTTCAAAAATATCTTGATTTTTCAAAAAGTTATACGGCCATAACTATTTTTTTTTCGACCTCCATGCCTACAAATGGCGAAATGAAAGTTTAAATAACAGGTTTTAAAACTTTTTAGTTCTACAAGGTATTCCAAATAAGATGGCCTATCAGACGTAATTTAAAATGATCACGTGATAAAAAATTATCAAAAAAATATTTTCTTCATTAAATGTTTTTCAAGTTGAAAATTATTTAAATACCAGAAAATTATGTTAAATAACAAATGTTAAATGAAACACGTTTATAATTTTTTCATATATGTTATATTAATACTATTTTTGTAAATAACGGCAATGCTTAACGCTAGGTAATCACGTAATTTATTACCAACAGACTAGTGTGATATTTCAAAAAATATTTTTTACTCTTGGGAAAAACAGAGTAAGCCTTGAACAGCTATCCTTAAGGTCAAGATAAGGTATAGTTGGTCACTATAAAGTATAGTACCAATGTTTTTTATAAAGAAACTATTTGAAAAATATATAACAGTTACTTTAAAAATATTAACAATAAAATATAGCCGTTACTGCTTTTTGCTGAAGCATCCTCAGTGTGAAATATGCTAAGAAAAATGCAAAAATATAGGATAGAAATGGATACTGAAAGAGGTTAAGTTCTTTTATGGATTTTCAACTCATAACTGACAAGTTCGGCCAAAAAGTTTTTCGGTTTTCTGGATTAACTTGGCCAAGTTCCTTGAGAAAGCTGTCTGCAAATTCTATTCAAGAAAATAAATATTTCAAAATAAAATCTCGAACTACTTTGCTGTCAGGGGTTAATGAGTGAGTGTTAAGTGAGTGACTTTGGCATTTATAAGTATAGTTTATTTAAAAAATATGATATTGGTAGGGATTACCTAACTTTCCACAAATCTGTATTGTTTTTCTTCCTCAATATCTTTAGGTTTATCTGATTTAACCGAACTTTAAATAAAGTTACCACGATCTTGTTTTGAAATCTGTACTAGACAATCTTCACAAATTATAAAGAAAACAACACAGCTTACATATTGAATTTGAACAAGCTTGTATTATCATAACGTGATAACAATCAGCTATTTCCAAAATGTTTTTTAGGGAAAGTGCAGACTATGTTCAGTGATTGAGAGAAATTAAATGAGTGTCATATACTGCGTTTTCAAAAAATAAACTGTCTTTCTAAAGCGTGCAATCTTAAATAGATGTACATTGTACTGTAATTTGAATTAAATTAACTCTTATGAACTTATGGATACAGAATTACAAAGTAAGCTGAAAAGAAAGAATACATTTTTCAGAGTTCAGTGATATAATTATCTCAATATGTGATTTTTTTTATAGATCTGCGTTTTTTAGTCAGGGCAATACTATGTTCTTCTAACGTTAACACACTAACTGATATTTCAAATATGTTTTTTGTTATGTAGACAACGATATAGGTATGTACTGAATAAAAGTATCACATTTTTCTCTTTATAAATGTACAGTTATTCCTCGGAGTAGAAGTGTGGAGTGAATTTTCGAACATAACAACATTAAACAAACCATCAGTGTGATTGAAAGAAAAAATGATTCAGGTTAATTTCATTACTTCGGACTTCCGTTGTCTAATATGATTCTATTATGATTCGAAATCTGAGAACAAATAAAATTAGAATGAAAAGCTAAAATATCAATTATGATGAACAATGGAACGTAAAATGAAAATACAATAAAACGAATAAAATGAAAATGACCACAGAGTAAAATAAAGGGAACTGAAAAATAAAAAGAATAAAAATAAAGATAAGCAATAGCAAGATAAGCAAGAAAAACGGATAAAATATCGTATTTTCACTTCGAACTCCGCAGACTCTACCCAGATCACTCTGTCAAGATGGTTGTTCTGATTATTGGAGTCTTTGGTGGAATGATGCTCTGTCTACTCTCAAATTTTAAAATCATACTGGCTTGCCGCACTAAGGCAGAAATCTTAGCCGAACAGATGCAAAAGGTTGTCATTCTTGGCTCACTGCGCTTGCTCAGGGCACATGATTCTCGGACCCAATGATCACTTACATCACGGTGTGGGAAGTGGTCGTTGGTTGATAATGCTGGCGCGCCCTCCCGAATGTATCGGGGCTTCGTGGGATAGGGCCTGACCAGCGCACACTACGGTGAAAAAAATAATAATAATATTAATATCAATTTGCATAATAAAATAAAATCTTACAAAACATCTCTACATCTTCAAAAACATGGTTTTCAAGTAAAAAAGTTTCAAGTTAAAAAGGATTTTTTTTCGCGCATGGGAGATTATTCACGTCAAGGGTGTTTCCGAATGTTCCAGATTATTACTGAATTTCCATTTCTTTCCAGGATGTTTTGGAATGTTGTAAAATATCGTGGATTGCTCTCGACCACTCAAAAATATTATGGACTGTTCTAGGACTTTCTAGAGGGCGAAACTGTTGCTCCTAGGTCTTTAAAAGCACGCCTTTCAACCTTCTTCACGGATAGGAATTAGAGAGCTACCACACCATACAACTCCTTTGATCGTTCCACAATAATCTGGGATGTTCTGAAATGTTCTAGAATGTTTTGATATATTGTGGAATGCTTTCGAATACTCTGGACTGTTCTAGAACTTTCTAGAAGGGGAACCATTCAGCCCCTATATCTTCAGCTAAAAACGGGAACCTTTTTCGAGGACAAGCTGATGACACTAAGACAGAAAAAAATATAGGCATATATGTTATGCTGCCCGTGCGAAGCCGATTGGGGTCGATAGTTGTAATGCAACAGATCAAATTTCTAATGTTAATACTAACGTTTCAATAAATAAAATAAAAATTTCAAACTGATTACGTCACTTGTCAAAATTTTGTAATATTTTCTTATCTGTTATCAGTAACCTAGAAATATATTTGTCCATTTATTCAGAATACACGCTGGGCCAATGATAACGAAACAAATCCGATTTCTCATGTTTGGCGTTGAGTAAAAAATCGCTCGAACCTCGATTCATATTTTGAGAGGGCGCACTTTCAAGCATATTCTCGACACGTGTTTCGATCACCAAGTGATTATCTTCAAGAGGAAGATCAAACTGATCTTCCTCTTTTTGACTAACAAATATACCAAGAGATTATATATATTAAAGGCACTAAACCAATGATAAAAACATTGAAAAGCAATTCTAAAACCAATAATTGTATAATATGAATGACTGATGTCACATTATCAATTAATCTACACTTCTGCATTATCAATTAATCGACACTTCTGCATTATCAATTAATCGACACTTCTGCATCAGATGTTCCTACAATATTAAACAATTCGATCATATCAGTGAATCCTTTAAGAAAACAAAACATCTTTTATCTATGAATTCACTATGAAAAAGCTACTGTTATAGCGAAACATGTCGTGATATTTATGAAAATAAAGTTTGCGAAATCGTTTGGTGTAGTTTGTGAAATCACTATGGATCTTCAAGTAACGGCCGAATCAATCAGAAAAAAAAGGGGGGCTGTGAGTGTTATAACTCTTTATTCTCTGTTTTTTATGATTCATAGCACGCTACATTGCATAGTTTCACTCTTAAGGTAATTATGATACATTATTACCTACTATAATTGGGTGTGCTATTCACTATACAGTTTATTAGTATTAGTTTATTCATTTGTTGCTGCCTCCCCGATTAATTTTGTTCATTATGTTACTTCGATAAAAAATAAAGATACATTATTTATAGTCGCAGACTATGCAGAGAAGAAGATCCGAACTACTGATAGATTTACAGGCTCCATCCAGTACCGTTCTGTCATATGGACACTTTAAACTTAAAAGTCCACGACCTATCAGTTGTCAAGTTACTGAGTATATTTTTGTAGGTTTCATACTGTCTTTTCAGGATAACATTGTTTGGATATTTCAATATGCTCTCGGAAATATTCTTAGTAATTACTGATTTCAATAAACCTTTTGAAAGCCATAGTGCATACATATTTTACATGAGTACAAAATTCGATGAAATCAAACATTACAACAGTTGGAGTAAGGACTGAATATACTGTATATATACGGAATGAATGTATGAACTAAATGTATACACTGAATATACTGCATTGAATATACTGCATATACTGAATGAATGTATGAACTAAATGTATGAACTGAATGTATACACTGAGTATACTGAATGAATGTATGAACTAAATGTATACACTGAATATACTGAATGAATGTATGAACTAAATGTATGAACTGAATGTATACACTGAGTGTATACACTGAATATACTGCATATACTGAATGATTATATAAACTAAATGTGTGAACTGAATGTATATACTAAATATACTGCATACACTGAAGAATGTATGAACTAAATGTATGAACTGAATGTATACACTGAATAAGTGATAAGATGCCTAGCTGGACTTCAGTTTAAAGAATCGTGTAAGAACACATTCACTCAGCTGTCCATACTTACTCTTCCCTGGCTATACATATATGTAGTAGCCGTAAATATAAAAAAAATGAAGCTCACTTCACAAAAAATAATATGTGCCACAACTACACGAAGGGGTAACGAATTAAGACTATACAGTCACCTAGCAAAGAATGCATTTTATTCTGTGCAAGAATTTTTGAACTCCTAATATAAGCCAATAAGATGATTTTCTTTTATTTTTGTAATGTACATCTATGTACATGTATAGTCGAAGTAACCTATATAGTAATCTTAAAGGTGCGTCGAAGTCAAAGGCCAAAAAAACCGATACAAAGGAATTATGCCGCAACGAATTAGTGCACGTGGACTGAAGAATTGGCGGTTCGTATTGGATAATTTTTACTAACCGAGTTTTATGATTGGCTGAAGAGTCA
>WOGL01000514.1:0-14390 GCA_015342145.1 Leptinotarsa rubiginosa | reverse complement strand
AGATCAAGATCTTCAGATGATGTGGTGCTGCAGGTTTTTCCGGGTTTTCCTGCAGCTGAAAAAGCAAATGCACCACTGGAATCAATGAAGTCGCCTGGAGCGACAATAAATTTTTGTTGTTTCATAATTCCATGATTTGTATTACTTTCTTCTTTGATATTAATAAATAAATAAATAAATATAAGTAAATCGAAACAAATATATTAGCTGATATATGAAGAAGTTTTCGAAGCCATCAATCAATAACACTTCTATCTACATTGTCTATTTGGAAATGATGAAAAAGGGGCTGTGGTATTGGTGAGAAACTTCAACTTTGAGATCATTTTAAAAAATATTGCTGTTTGAAGACTGTCTTTAGTAGGACAAGTACAGGTAGAGGTCGATGAATTGTGTGAGCAACTAGACTTTCAATCATTTGAAAAACCTATAGGAATATTCTACTTTTCAGAACGGTCAATAGTGTATCATCTTTTTCACTGGAGTGGCAAAAATTGACCCTATACTACAAATAAAATAGGGCCAATCCTTATAAAGTAATAAAATAAAGACTGGCCTGTTCGAAAACAACTGTTTATCACCGACTGAAATTTACCGTGATATGAATGAATTCAGATCGACCAAGCGGATAAGACCATTTCTAGGAAATCGCAACGGGGTGTAATTAGGTTCGCGTGCCTTATACCCTAGCCCCAACCCCCGAACACCGGACCTTTTACGAATAATAACGCTGTTTTATGAGCTGACGATCGGAGCCCATATTTCTTGCTGATGGACGTTTGTAACGTGCCTCGTGTTCAAGTCTTGCTTTTGGAGGTGGAGCACGACTCAGCCATAATTAATATGTCATAACATGCATCGTTAATATGATAATCAATGCAAATTAAACGGCGGATCAACGAATGTCGGGCGACATGATGATATTGTCCATTCGGTTGATTTCATTAACGTATTTGATTACGGAAGGTATTTCGTGATGATTTGGTTGGTATTCGATAAGAACTGGGCGTGATACGTACATCAAATTGAGTGAGTATGGTACTCTATAAAAGTAGTTATTGAAAGTGGAAAGACACGAGATTCATTTTCTTTGTGTCCATTCCTCTGACTGGGCAATACTACCAACTGTCATAGATTCTTTGATTCTTGTGAAATGAGATGGAACTGGCCGATACTTGATGAAAATCTTTCATGATTATCTCAAATAACACTTCATTGAGAGATTATCAATCAACAGTTTACAAAACCGCGACGCGTGTTTCACTATACAATAGTATAATATAGTAACTTAAATGGTTTCTATATAATAAATTCATTTAATAGTATATTTTCACCATTCTAGGACCGAACTCGTTAAATTGCAAATCTACCTGAAACGTCATATGAACTTAATCAAGATATACCCTAATTATCAAAAAATTCATCGTTACGGAACAAATTTTAAAAAACGAGGTATTCAAATCGATTTGATCATCGAGCAATAATTTCGATTTGTCAAATCTATTGATTTATAAGTATTCCAGGAGGTTGAGTTATGAACCTTTCTCTTCCAAATGTAATAAGTCGTTACATCGTAATCATGACTGAGCTCGTGCACCTCTATTGGAAGATGCTTTTTGTTATATGGTTCGTTATTCTTTCGCTGAAAGTCCTCCCAGTTTGGCCAATACAAATTTTGGAACAAGAACCACAAGTCAACTTATATACTCCCGATTTATCCGACACGGAATTCTTGTCTATATGGTTTTTAATGAATATGCTCATATTATTTGTTTTGTAGGCTCCCTCCAAATCGTTTTTAAAAAAACGAGCGATGTTACTAGTGGATTTTCCAGAGTAGGTTGATGTTACATAATGCATAGACTTAGCACAAAATTCTGCAGTTTTTTAGGAAGAATTGAGTCAATAATATCCACCTCATAACCATTGTTGACAACAATTTGTTAAATGAAACTCGGTTCTCTCTTTTCGAAAGTGGAAAATTCAATAGTATGTGAAATATAATATTGAATGCTGTTATTTTATGCTGATAGGGATGTGTATGGATGATTATGTCATCTGTAACAACTCAAACATGCTCAAAAAATTAATTGAAGCTTGTATTATTTCCAAGCCGCAATTTAGTATAAATAATACGTACCAATTAGTGGATAATATTAAAACATAGCTCTTTCTGATAACGCTAAATTAATATCATTTGATATACACAATTTATTTCCTGGCATTTCGCCAATTGAAACAATTGAATTGATTCAGAGTATGTTAGACTCAAACTGAATATCGAGTTTGATTGAACTGTCAACATCGGTTACGAACTGGAGTATAGTTGACACAATTCTTTCTGAAAAAACACAGAAACCTTGGGCTAGGCCATCCAATCTCGAAAAACGAAAGTAAGCAGTATGTAACATCAATCTGCTTTGGTGGAGCCACTAATAATATCGCTCGTTCTATAAAAAACAATAATTTGGGACTAGCCTAGAAAACAAATGATAATTTGGTCAAATTCATTAAAAACAAGTTGAAACTTCACTGTCAGATAGATCAGGTACATGAGGTGACTTGTAATACTGGTCCCAAAATTTATGTTGGCCAAACTGGGAAAACTTTCAGCTGAAGAATACAAGAACATAGGAGTAGTTTTTTGAATGAGAAGAGGAATTCAACATTTGCAAATCATTTTTTACTGTAGGGCAAGAGTACGCTTACGATGTATAAAATTTGAATGAGAAAGGTTCAAAACTAAACCTTTCAAAAATCAATACATTTGAAAATTCTCGATGACCAAATAGGTTTGGTTTTGTTTCGAATTTAGTTTGTAACGATGCCATTGGTATTCAGGGTAAATCAGGTATTCCTTCAGTTCAATGAGTTTTCTCCTAGAATAGTCAAAATTCATTAGATATACATTTTTCCGGTAGATTCAAATTACCATACCATTGAAAATAACGATGTCGAAACTATCAGTTAGTACTAAACAGACCTGAGGAAGCCATTGTATAGTTTTGTAAACTGTTCACTGAACGTCTCACAATAAAATATCATTTGAATACGCTTATTCTTTTCTACAGTTTTCATTTCAATTCATCTACTTTTATTATATCTTTAATTATATATTTCCTTAATATTTCCCGAATCTCCTATTTTTCACACTATTCCTTCATGTTAGCTAGTTACCTAGCAGGATAGGTTGCATTTCAGATCATTAATTATAATTATTGGTCCTTTTCGTAACTGTTTCTAAAAATTAAACTTTCAAAACTCAGAATGACTCCAGAAGGTCAAGTTTCCATAAAAAATTATAGAAATAGTTTTCCTCAAGCCGTGAGGTGGGTGACCACTGGATCTGAGTATCGTGTGTCCTGAGCAGAAGTAATAAACCAAGAATAGTAACCGTCTGAATTTGTCCAACCACGATATCTGTCACAGTGCGGCAAATCGATGTGATCTTGATGTTTGAGACCAAAAAGGTATCATTTCACCAAGCACTCCAATAATCAGAACAAAGTTTTTTTAACACATTGGCCCTTCTAATCTTTTTCATGTTTTTTAAATACAAAACACAAGCACTACAGGAGAATTCTTAAGGCGCTCTAAGAGCGGTGCCTGTGCGGAAGTGGCGATTAACGTTTTCATGAAATTTATTCCACATAAACGCAGTTCTCCAGATGACAGAGTTCCTCAACAGTGGAGTTCGAGGTGTACTGAGTTGAACCTCAAAACCATGAGCAGCCACAGTCCGTCGAGTATTTCTGATATGAACTGCTCTTGTTGGAATCAAATGTGCCAAGTCACTTGAACACCTTCCGTGAAAGTATCTATGAAAGAGTGACATATCTCAATCCTTCTTCGATGTTCCAGACTATCAAGGTTACAAGTGATGTCCGTGTCTCCAATGAGGCGGATGACTCTTTTCTAAATGGAATCCATCACCTTCAGGATTTGCTTAGAAGCGGAGCTCCATACAAGAGAACAATAATCCAAAGAAGGTCTGATCTGAGCTTGATAAAGCATCAAAAGTTGATGAGGTGTGTACAGTTTTCTGGTTCGAAACAGTGTTCTGAGCTTTTGAGAACCAGCCTTTGCAATTCCAAAGACATGATTGTGCCAAGACATATTGGTATCCATTTCAACCCCCCAACAAACGTATCGAAGCAGAAAGCGGAATTGTCTGTCCTGATTGGATTACGGAGTTGTTAACACCTAGTTCAGTGTCGAAAACTAAAAAGTTCAACACCGACCAGATGTTTAGTACAGCTGAAGTGTCTAGCTTAAGTGAAAGTTTTTGGAACAGGCGATAACGTTTCTCGTGTAACTTGAGGTTTCACACGATATCTCTTCTGATGACTTCTTATCAGACACCAGCACTCGTATTCTATCGAAGAGGAGCTGTTGGTTGGTCAGCAGCACGCCTTGACTTGAAGTGTAATGGAGCGACTGTGAAAAGCTTGTTGACCTCCCAGAAGTCCATCGCATGTTGTATACGAGACTCGTGTAACCTCGCCGTCTTGGTCTGAACTTATCTTGCATTATTATATTTTCGAGGTGAACTATACCAGACTTATCAACTTGTGTTTTCCTAATAATGAGAAACATTATTTTCAACACAGTCGACTCTTTCTATTGATCGAAACAGATTTTCAACCTGAATTCTAAAAGGCAAAAAAGTCACAATTCTATGAAGAAATTCATATTTCTTATTCATATTCTTCGACTGCACAAAGCCGTATCGGTATCAAATGTCTACGACCAATTAGTTGATAGGGTAGAGATAACCATAAAACGATTTAGATTGAAAACTATTGAAAAATCATCATTTTGTAAGTCTCCACGATTTTTCACATCAACTTCTCAAAGAGGTTTATTACTACCTCCAAAGTTACCAAATGGTGAGGTATTATCAGAGACTGAATCTATATCAAATTCTTCTATCAGTTCGCGCATAAAAGTACGATATTCATACTACGAGTAGAATAGGGGGCGGCCAATATATAGTATAATTCCACCAAACCTTGTTCTTCACGAATTGCATATATTTTCTAGGACCAAATACGACGCAATTTGAAAATTCGTGAGAAAAGAAATTCCCTATATAGCATACTTAAAAAACTGTTTGAATCATGAGCTAATGATTTCATTTTAATACCATATTGAAATTACTGAACTAGGAAACTGAAACTGTTATATTTCTCTGGAGATTTTAAATATTGAATGAATCTATTTTTTTTATTCACTATAAACTGACTTCTGTTCCACTTTCTTTATTTTCTAAGTTTCCATCGAGTACATATTTTGAATACTGCGAATGGAATCTTAAGTATTTTGTGGACTCACCTGACATAGTGGGATAGGAAGAATACGGTGAATCGATAGAAGGATGTTGCCAGTCCATCGCTTTACAAGGAGCATGCGACCCCATATGCAACCTCGATCCTGGCAAAAGAAGACCACCATACTGTGCGGCCATGTTGTGATGATGGTAGTCATGGACTGCCCTATGGTGCTGACTATACTGGTACCAAGCGTCACCGGGGTGGTAATGCTCGGAATAGAGATCTGCAGCGTGATGGGCGCTTCCTGTTGCACCACTGTAATGCTGACTGTTCCAGAATGAGGGGGGGAAATTTCGGGTAGACATCGGTGAACTTTCTGAAATACGAAAAATTAAAATTTCAATATAATTGATATATCATGTAGTAGTAGGGTTTGAATGAGACAAAAATGTTACCAGTATAAGAATGTTCATTCTTCCTGTAGTCGTTAATGTTTTCACACGTACAAAAAATATTTGGGAAGAGTTCTCTTGCAGACGTTTCAGTTTTGCAAGTGAAATAACTGCCCTGAATTGTTAGTTTCAATCCATTCAGTATGTACACTAGGCTTCATTCATTATCAAATGACTTGTACTGAATTGGTTACTTTGAATGAAGAGGCTTTACATTTCTCACAAAGAAGTGGGTAGTTAGGATAACATTTTTTGATTTTGTTCATCAGTGGCTTTCGACATTACCACTTCTAATCGGTTTGAAAATAGGGAGCCGTTCAATCAATATCCCTGTGAGACAATCACTTCATTTCAGGTTTTCCAGTTGAAGTTGTTGAATGATAGAGATTTTGCATCTTGAAGAAACATTAATGATATGGGACATGGAGAAGTGGAACTGAATTCATTCATCTCATTAGATGTGAAAGTAAGGATTACCAATAACCAGTGGTAATCAACGCAAATCAACTCACATGGGAGATTACCTGACTATAACGTTGTTTGATCAAGCATTTAGATTTGGTAACAACACCAAAAGCTTCAATATAAAAGTATACTACATCTCTGGATATTCCAAGAAGCTGATAGACCGAACATTGGCCAGAAGAATACAGAGGTAGAGGAAGAAGAAAGACCAACAAGACCAGTGCTACTGTTTTATTTTTCTCTATATTAAACTTCGTATACTGCTACATGCAGCAACCTTATGGAGACCAAATCACCAAATGTAAACAGTGACTCTAAGAATTGGATCCTTTTATTTCTTGTGAATGTGACGGTGCCGGTGATGGTAATATACTATTGAACGTACAGATCGGCAAAATAATCAAAGAGACATAATCAGCTAGTGCGCAGCACATCTCCATCCATTGTTGCAGAAAACATAGAAAGGAGCACTAGTTCAAACGGAAGTTCAAGGAAATTATGTGAAGTTCGTGGACAGAAATTCGTGAAAACCTTTCATTACGGCAGAAAACAGGCTGTATGAGTACCACCAGAACATGGAAGTATGAACCTCTTCTCAAAGTGGGTTCCACCAACAAAGTTGGCGTCTTCAGGAGATGCGGTAGTGTTGCAGCTCTGGTGTTTGGGATCCGTGCTTATTTTGTGGATTTAGTCTACGCCACAGGTTCTAGTTCTGGCTTTCAGTTACAGGAAGTCAGAACCTCCAGCAATTGAACAGAAATAGGCTGGAGAGTTCGAATAGAACTCAAACTGATCGAGACCACGAAATGATGTTGACAACTCTCTTTATGAAAACACCACCCGTTGAAGCAACAAAAAACACGAATATCAAAGATATAGACGATGGTTCCGAAGACGGTTCGTTGCAAAGTCAAACTTTTACATCGACCGCCGCGTAAGAAACTAGACTGAATTCAAAATTGTGAAACAAAACAAAGAGATCAATAAACACGTCAAGTATTTTCAATAATATCTCAAACGAAAAAATTCGAAGGCAGCATGACTGGAGAATATGGTGATATTTTCAGCATTAAATGAAGTACCTACAACTCTGGAAATGGTTCATAATTTTAGTTCAGTAAGTATACTCAGAGTACTTGATTCCAGAACCCAGTTATCACTATTAAAGAAGTGTTCTTTTGGACTCTGATTTGAACTAGCTGCTTATTAGAATATTACAGAGTATTTCAGTTCAATACTGAGATAATTAATTAAACTGTTCTGTTCTGGTGGAATATGCATTACAAGGAATTGATTCTGGTTCGTTCTGTGACAAAAGTGATTTATTTTTCAGACTGGTGCTGGAATATAGAAATAATTTCAAGTTCCTGTGAATGAATTTGCTCGAATATATAAACATCTGCGATTGATATGTTTTGAATAAAATAAAATGTTGGCATCTCATCAAATATTCCAAGAATTCTTCATTCTTATAAATTCTTTGCTGATACAACTTGAACTCATTTAAAAAAAATTCAATCAACAGACAGTTATTGAAAATTGTCTTTGTCACAGCTTAAATTATCAAGTGGAATAATAGAAAAAAATATTGCAATAACATGAAAAACAATTGGAATAATTTCAATTGATTAGCTCATAGATGAATAATTGTCATTATCATTAGAATGACGTGGTTATTAGTCAAAAACACTTCTTATTATGCTTTCGGTCTTCATTTTCAAGAGGTATTGTTTTCATTGGACAGAAAAAGTTTATGCATTTATACATATTGGCTCACAACTAAGAACAACTAGACTTAGGTTACAGCGGAAATGTTCCCTTTGACTCTCTGATAAACCTTAAATCCCATTACAAATGACGATTTGATATATAGAAAACAGTATCTCATTTGAAAGATGGTCATTGGCAATCTTCACGGTAAGACTGAAGATACACAAAAGTATTGATTGTAAATCCAAAAAACCAGTAGCAACAAAAAATACGATTGTGAGAGTGAGAGTACGAAATGGAGCCGACTTTAGACTAGCGGTCACCTGAGATGAGAGGAATTCCGATATTGGAGGAAGATTATCCACTCAATTATTTCCTTCTATGTATGAAAAAATATAGAATAGTTGAAGGCTACGCGGTGTTTAAAGAGTTTTAGAGCGAATAAATTCATTGACATGTGACTGAAATAGACCTAAATCGGTGTTCGTATATTTCACAACGATCCTAAATATTCTAATAGTAATAAGTAACTTAGTTTTAGAAACTGAGTTTTTACAGTTTATATTATTGTTTTCTTCTTCTGGAAAGCAAAATTCCGCTTGTAAAAAAATGCTTTCATGCATAATTAAGACAAAATCACTCGACATCTGGTCTTGGAACTTTATCAAATTATTATACAATTATACAATCATCTCAACCGATTGAACTCCATATACTCGAGATATAACCCTTTTATGAATGGTTTTTGGATTTTTTTGTGTTTTTAATGAGTATATAAAAATTCAGGTATACAGTAACAATGACTGAACATCTAATTTGCGTGAAAAATTATAAGAACACTCACATTTTCAGTAGATAAGTATATTTACGAAGGTTTCCGTAGGATTATATTTATTGAATTTCGACACAAATTTCAAGAAGCATCTTCTTTGAATTGATCCCAGAAGAAGCCTTACGAAAATGATTTGTTACTTGATTTGAGAAAAGTCTAGACTACCGGAGTCTTATATTTTTGTTGTAGGCGGCCGGAATAAAATCATACTGCTGCTTTTATAATGTAAGGAACCTTTACTGATTCATAGGAGATTATATAGTGAAGAAAAAACAGGACATTAAAATATGTTACCATCCTCAAAATAGAATAATAATGGATTTTCCATTGCCTAACTAAAACAGAGATACAAATGTTCACACTCCAAATATTATTCAATCGTGAAAGCTAAATGCAAATTATATTCAATAATACATAACCGTGAAATAATGGACTCTACTTCAACAGGCATATCGATCTCCAACATAAAAAGGTTCTCAGTTTCTCTCCGTATTTCAAAAACTGTGATGGTTATGAATTGCTGTGGCGATCTTATGAATTCATAAAGGAAGAATGAATTGACAAAATGGGGCATATTTTGCTACATTGTCAACTTCTTGTTCAAAGATTTGATGTTATATTGAATTATGGTCAAAATAAAAATTTAAAAAATCAGAGAACACTTCTATATTGAACAGGAAAGGGCGATATGCTTGAAAATATCAATGTATGATATCGATATTTACTGTAAAAAAAAGTAATCGTTTCAAAAAGGTTTATTGAAAATTATTAATTCAGAAGAGAAAAGAATAAAATTCAAATAATTTTTAAAAACTACAGTTATTTTGTACTTGCTAGAACTAACAAGAAATGTTTATTTTTCTAAACTCACAAATGTAACATTGGAACTATAAACAATTATTGTTGTAAGGAGATACATAAAATATTGGAAAAGATGTGATTTTTCATTCTGTAGAAGTTTAAATGCATGTAATTCACTCCAATGGAAAAATATAAGCATCATAGATCAAAAAATTGATGACTATAAAATTATTCCAAGATCATAGTGCAATGAACGCTCCAATGGCAAAATGAGAACAGTTTTTCAATATCTCTGCAAATAAATAAGTTACAGCAAGAAATAGAATAATAAAATGTTGGGTTTTTCTCTATAACCTTGTACAAGATAGGTAAATTGAAAACTCTAATGTGAAATGAATCTATCAAAAACACTTTTCTCACATCAGAACGTTTCTCTACGCACGCTTTACTAGCGAAGATAGTGTCATAGAAGGAGATGACAATTGACTAGTCATCTTCTGATGATTCTACCGGTTTTCCCTCCCTTTGGAAAGAAAAACCCTTCTATATAACAAAACGTCAGTTTCTTTACTGTCAATATTGGAAAATATAAGCTGTGAGTGAATATATTCAATAGAGAGCTGCTATACTTGATATCTTCAAGTATAGCCTCAATTTCTATTTCTTCAATTTCAAGCCCGAGAAAATTTTAGCTAGAAGTGACAGTAACAATGTAAAAGTTAGTACTCTGAAAATCCAGAAGTCAGTTTTTTTAAAAAGATGAATGTGGCAGAACCCAACATAATAATGTCCAATGTCACTAGATTCGTAAATAACATCGCAAGGTAAATGCAGCTTCTTAGAAACTTGGAACGATATTCTTAAATTTTACTCAGCTGAACAACAGTTTTATAAAGTTTTATAGATATTCTTTGGAATACGCAGAACTTTGCTTCCATGTATATACTCCGGAACTACTGGATTGTATCCAGAAGAGAGTTATGACCCAATGTGGAAATCCAAACATCACAAGCAATTTTGAACATTGAAAATGAGATTAGTATTTGCTCTCTTTTATAGATTTTCAAGTCAAATTTACAACAATTATTGTAATGTTGCATATTTTTGTACTAGTTGGTAAATCCGATATAAATATTTGTACAGGTTTGCCAAATCCCTCTAAGGACTTTCCTATGGTGCTTCTATACTTTTATAAAAATCTGATTGATCTAGTTTCTTCTTCTGAAACATCAAGAACTGACAATATTTTATATATTTATTTTTTCTCTACACAATCGACGTAAAAATATTCTGAAATATTTTGCAGGGTCATTGACTCATCACCTAACAATACAACCATCCAAATAGTATCTGCATAAAAGTCTTCCACCTTGAAACTCAGTTGTAGCGACATTCTTCAAACGTATTTTAATGTTGTCGCTACTTAACAAATCGCAGAGTATATATATCCGCATGTGGTAAAAATTCATAAAAAGATAAAAGGTCCCATATCGTTTTCATCTTCAGAAATTCGAATCTATTCATTATGGTAAATATTTATGTTGTGTCACCATTTGAGACATTTTAAAACGATCATTAATTAAAAAAGTTCTAAAGGTCCCCAAGAGCAAGCAGCACATGTCCAAACCTCTTTTCAGATAAATCATTTGTTATTTATGTCATTTCACTACCGTAATTACTTTCATAAATCCATCAGAATGTAAAAATATTTGGTCGCTGCTCGGCCGAGATGGCTATCGAGCAGGCTGCGGTTGTACAATGCCGCGGCTACTTCTTCCTCGTCCTTCGGTTCTTTTGGTTTCTTTCGAGACATTATTTCTTGTAATGTTTTGCTGTCCGCGGCATACGCTAGTCAACGGATAAAGTGGATGAAGTCGGGAAAAAATCTATAAAAGAACGCGTATTCATTTCTCTGCTGGTATGGAAAAGGCAAAATATGTATGGGGTGTTTTTAATTGTACCATTGATTTGAATAATATACAAGGTGTTTATTTCGAAAAAAACAGACTTACTTTCGCAATTAATAAAACACGATGGTCCAGTTTGAAATTTCAATCATAAATAGTCATGTATTAAACAAATGAATGAAACATCCAGCATCTATGATTTTTTTTCTACAACATACTTTTGTAGAAAAATAACTGACAACTCTAAACCGTTCCAATAATATGATCTGCTGTGGGCCACTATGGGATTTCTTTGACTCCAATTGTTTTACCTATTTCTGCGTAGAAAACACTGGATAACACTAAAGAAATAATGAGCGACAAAGATGTGGAGGACGTGTAGCAAAAAATGGAACTGCCATCCAAAATGAGAAGTAGGTTTCTGAGGCGGCATAAAAACTGCTAATTTACAAAAAATAATATGAAGCTTTCGATTAATGGAGAAAGGTTCAGAAAATCGATGGGGCCAGTGGTTCATTATCGATGTTGAAATCTATGCTAAAGTCGACTATACTAGTAAACAGACATTTTTAGTGATAGTGGTTTCTCTAGTTGGTTTGTTGATGCATGAAATAAAACCTAGTTCAGCCATTGTGCATAAATATTTGTTAATCGGAATGTGGCGTTTTAATACTACCGTTTTCTCCTCAGGGATGCGCACCTGTAACTCGTGATGGTACTTCTCGGGGTGAGCCCTTCTTTCATGGAGTCTGACTCCCCCGTATGTCTCGTAATACTTTCCGCAGTGGATGCAATGCTGCCTATCTCGAATGCCACAAGTTTGCTTATGACGCAGCAAGGCACGCTGGGATACACTATTCTGTCCAGCGTTGCATGAAGTGGACCCTGTGAGCCGGATTGAGGCAAGGCCACAGTTTTCATGTTTGTTTGTCTACTTCCTAGCGAATCCGGGCCGGAACCCGGCGTTGTTCTGCTACCGGAGCTGCGGGGGAGTTTCCCCCAGAAATGACCCTGCTAGGTGGAAGCTGGTCCGGAGTGGTCAATGTCCTCGTGGTAGGCTTCGTCTTCTGCTGTTTTGAAGGCTCCGGAGCTGTCTGCTTATTCTCTCCAGTCCAGCGGTTTTCACTGTTGAAAGCCTCGAGGCGACCTGGTATTCCCTGCGCTGCTTACTAAAACTCACCTGAGTGTGTATATACTTAGGAGTACACCCCCAGTCAAGAACTAAGCAGCTAGCAAGTAGAATTTCCGCAAAGTGTCGGGATCCCGGAGATTTAGTTGTTACCCTCCGGCCTGTACTGAAGATTTCACACAAAAATTCTGTTGAAAATCAGAATGAAATTAATAATTTCATTTTTAGGTTATTATTGCTGGAAATCTTTCTCAAACTGCACTGTAGGCTCAAATTGAAGCTTACCTTCGATGCAGCTAACCGATGACACTGTTAGCACTACACTGGTACAGACCGGATGAATTAAAATTGATCAATAACTCGAAAATTTAAATTCTCCGGGGACGATCTTCACAACCAGGCCACTTAAATTTCTTTACGTTGACATTGAATGCATCAATACTGTTTGCTATATTAATATTTATATCTCCCATAAGCCTTGTAAGAGTTGAGAGATAGGATTCAACTTCTTGGTATATACATTTCCATATTGGATGCAGGGGGGCGATAGTAAACAGTTATCATAAAACATTTTTTTGTATAGTACAAAACTCAATTCAAGTATATTAATTTCACTCAACTTTGATGTTTTATTTTACTAGCGTAACTTATCTTCTGTAATACGTAAAATCAAACCATTATTTTGATTAAAACTGGATTGTATACTATGTTGAAGCCAGGAATGGAGTACTTTTGGGTATCTTCAATTAACCAAGTTTCTGATAAAATTATAATGCCTATATCATAATTATTGATTGAATTCATTGATACTTCTAATTTTCATATGATAAATGTAAAAAAAAATGCTCAGCACAAAAACGTTCTGCAGCTAATTACAGGTTGTCACAGACTATTGTTTTTATTTCTTCATAATCTTCAATATTATATAGAAAATCCAATATATTACTCATAGTTACGTTACAGAATTATTTATTGAAAATTGAATTTAATTGAAAAAATTAAAATAAGAAATATTTAGTATTTCCCCGGAGAATGCGTGAAAATAGGAACATTATTGTTCTTTGTCTTAAACTGATATGATAATAGCTACTTAACAAAGCAATTGAATACTTAAAATCATTGAAAACCTAAACGGACATTGAAAATTGGCAATAAAATTCATATTTAGTAGTAAACCCAGGGTACGTGACAGTGAGCAATCATTGCTGAGAAAAAAAACAAAAAATAAGAATTCGGAAGACAATATAAATATATGTTATATGATCTATTCATACATAATTTGCCAGGCTCGTGATCTTGGTATTTTTGTCTTCAATGTTACCATAAATTTGCCCGTAAAAGACCAGGCATTTTTGACGCCATATTTGGATTTTGCCTTCATCAGAAGAGATCTTGACTCGGTCACATCCTTCGTGAAAAACATATTCTTTCTCTTAAATTTTTTAGCACATTTGATGATGTCCACTTTCAGTTCTGGTTTGGATAGTTTCATTATTATAGCCCTTGGTTCATTTTGGTTTTCAAGTTTTTTTCCGATTCTATATACATTGAATATATCTATCGAGTTCCATGTCAAATCGGCATTCGATCTTATGAGCTGCACAACATTATTCGTTAATTGTTCATTATGTTCCTCAGGCACCCCGTATATGCAAATATTGTACGTTGATAATTGTTGTCTGCTTCTTGTTGAAGTTCATTGATTTTTTGTTCCAGTACACCGATTTTATCAGCTTGATTTCTTACCCTTGTTTCGAGGTCTCTCTTTCGTTATTTTTCTAATAAACTCTTTATCGAGTAATAATTCAGTGATAGAATCTT
>WOGL01000513.1:0-14392 GCA_015342145.1 Leptinotarsa rubiginosa | reverse complement strand
TCTTCATTAATTCTATACTCGAATATAACAGGTACTTTTAATCGCGTAATAGACAGAATAACATTAAAATACAGTTCATTTTTTATGTTCCATTCAAAAATGCAATTTAAATCTTTCTGCAATAATACACAGTTTCTAATAGTTTGTAAGCTCTTATTAAATTTAGTTGAAATTATTAAATGTGTAGTAGAGGTGTCTCCAACCAATCCCCGCAAGCTTTAAGTTTATAAGGTGGAATGCCATCACTTCCAGATGCTTTCTTAGGTTTCAGTTTTTTTAACGCATTTTTTTAAATCTCTTCCGGTTATTGAATTTACAATTAAAACATCATTAGAACTACTGTTATCCTGTTCAAAATTCAAATTATATGATCCCCCTGCTGATAAATACACCGACGAAAAAAGTTAGCGAAAGTATTCGTGATTTGGTCTTCAGAGATATTGAATTGTAGAATGACAGGCATGACTAATGGAAAATGAAATGTGTCTGGCCCTTTTCACGTTGCGATGAAAACGAAATATGAGTACTCAAATAATGAAATATTTCACTTAGCTGATTGCCGCAGTCGTAACTGACAAGCTTCATCCAATCTATCTTTTCTGAAAATTGATATTCGTGTATATTAGGTTAGTGAAGACTAATGTGAGCTGCACTCTAAAAATAGTTTTCGCAAATATTTCCAGTATTCATCTACCAATTTAGGTCACTTTTTTATACTTTTTGAAATATCCTGGAACTGTGAGTTTCCAGTAGGATGAATTTATCGATACCAAAATGCTCAAAAGTTGGGACAGGCAGTTTTCAAAGGTGAAAGTGTAGAAAAATATAAAATAATTAAAAATTATAAGGTCATGACAGTTTTCAAAATGAGGTATCTCCGGATCCCATCCACAAAAGAGCCATCCGCCTGATTGGAGACGCGAACATCACTTGCAACCTTGATAGTCTGGAACATCGAACAAAGGTCAGAGATTTATCTCTCTTCTATAGATACTTTCACGGGAGGTATTCAAGTGACTTGGCACATTTGATTCCACCAAGAGCGGTGCATGTCAGAAATACGCGACGGACTGTGGCTGTTCTTCGTTATGCGGTTCAACTCAGTACGCCACGAACTTCACTGTTTAAGAACTCTTTCATTTGGAGAACGGCGTTTATGTGAAATGAACTTCCTGAGAACGTTTTTTCAAATGGATTTAATCTTCAGCGATTCAAATCCAATATGAATCACTACTTTCGCACAGGCACCGCTCTAAGAGCGCCTTAAGGATTATCCTGTAGTTCTTGTGTTATGTCCTTGAAACAAATTACTCAGTTGAAAAATTTCATAAAACTGGAAAACTGGTTGTATGAATGTGACCCAATAATGTGTGACTCAAAGATCTGAACAGATGTCCAAACCAATATGCTACACTGATTTAGGACCCTTGAAAATACTATCAGCGATATTGAAAATTTCAGAGAAGGTATCTCGTGAACAAATGTATGGACAATGGAAAAAAGACCTTGCCGGAAAGTCAATCAGGATTCAGGCAAAATCATATGATTTTGCCTGAAGCACCACTTACGATCCTACTGAAAATGACGGATGACAACAATGAATCAACCCTGTTTTCATCAATCGATCATAGTAAAGCATTCAACATTATAAGTCATCTATGTGTCAAACTTGCCTACATGGATCTTGATGGGATCTCACAAAAATATATCGGATCATTCAGAATCCTCCTCCACTTCCCAAAGAACTACGAAATATGATTCCTTGAATACTGTAACGCACTTCAAATAAATTTTTGTCTCCTAGTAATGGCTATACAGGGTGTTTCAAATTTAATTCTCCACATAAGGATCTCGGAAAATATGAGAGATACGAATATGATTTGATTGGGGCAAAGTTGCCCATTTACCTGACTAACAATATGCTAACACTTAAGTCTCAATACCCTGCTGGCCACATCACCGGCCCATTATTCCCTATCCTTTTATCACCAAACCTTTCAGTCAGGTAATCAGATACTTGTATGGTAATGTGCGGTGGAACACCATCATGTTGAAACCAGACTATGTTATAGTTAGCCAAAGATAGTTCATCTAAATAGTCTTCGATATTAGTAACTGGTGATAGGATTTTTCATTCAGAATTCCGTCAAATAAATGAGGACCCAAAATTCTATCTTTGTAAATTCCTGCCCAAATGTTAATACTAATTCGCACAAGTTCGAATTTCTCGGAACTGCCTGGGGTTGTTTATGCTCCAAATGTGTTCGTTATTTGGGTTGGATATCCCACAATTCGTAAAAGTACTGACATCTGTCCATATTACATTTTCCAGGAAAACAGGAAAATCAGGTCTTCTTATTAGCCAATTACAAAACTCTAATCTTCTTTCGGAATCACCTGGATGCCATTTTTTGAGATATGTGTTCTTTGAAAAATTTTAAACCGCTTTTTTGAGATGCCTCCAAGTCCATGTATGACAAATATTCATTTCGCAGGAAATTTTAAGTGTAGATTTTCCTGGGTTCATGTTCATCTGCAAATCATTAATTTTTATTGAAAATGACCCAATGTCTAACATACCTCATACATACCTCATTTATCAAATTTTCTTTAGTTTCCTGGTCCATTCTGTTTCCGTATTTTTTCCTCGGCTCTTCAAATGAACCAAAACCTCTGTGAGATTTTGATCCAATAACTTGAACATGTTTTGATGTGGTTGTCGTTTTTCGGAATACAAGTTTAAATACATTTCCGATGTCCTAACAATGTTTTCTATCGTATTTGTAATACATTTATATCATATCTCTTTTTTCTTCATTCGTGAAAGCCATTTTTCGCAAAAAATTCAATGACTTGTACAATAACAAGATGTCGTTGAGTGTAACAAATTGAAAGTATAACTTATGATACATTACTGAAAAGGTAAAATTTGGTTATGTTCAAAACAGGAAGAATCCAATGTAGCGCCCCTAAGAAAAAATGAAATTGATGATGGTGGCCGGAAGACGAAACGTCGGATACAAATCTGGAAACACCATTATGTAGCAGGGAAAAATTAGCAATGTGAAAGTGCAATTTATTTTCGAATCCTTCAAAAAATAAATCCAGACAAAATTTAAACCTTTTTCTTAAATTTCGAAATTTCAGAATTCTCTCAACGGCATATTGTTCGTCAGGTAAATGCACAACTTTGCAGTTTCAATACGGTATCTGGAAGCTAGATGTCTCAATTCAACCATCTTCGTATCTCTCATAGTTTCCGGGATCCCAATGGTGAGGATCGAATTTGAAACACCCTGTATATTGGTCCTTAAATGAGTAGGTAATCCCAAAACCCAAACTCAATTTTATCACAGATTGTTCTTCAAGTCAATGCTCTCTCTAGAATCACGATTCCATTTTGGAATGGCACAGTCTAAGTGCTAATTTTGATGATGGAATAACAAGTCGATTTTAAATTAGATTTCTCCGGCAACTTTTTAATATTCTCACTGTGAAAGGTTTCTCCATCACGATTTTGTAATAACGACGTAAATGTGGTGGATAGGACAATCTCGCCAAGAGGGTTGAAAAAGGACAATGGAGAAATTCCAGAACTTGTTTCCATCAACGTAGAGACTGAAAATGAAATGACCAAAACGCCATACACTGGAAAGAAAATTTGCAGGCCAGTTAAAACTAGCCGTCCTGAATGAGTCATTTGATACCGCAGAAAAGTCGTGGAACATGTCAACCTTATTTTTCATTTCATTCTACGTGAAAAATACCTCTTGTCAACCACCCAATAACAACCCGCATGTCAATAGTTTCAAATGAGAATAATATGACACTGACATCTTATTTGGCAGGTCTTCCAGTTATGGATAGATAGATATATTCATTTAACTACGATACATAATGTTTGTAGCAGGTCATATAAATGAGCAGGCTGATTATAATACTAGGTTTCGAACATCTACACATTTTCTTTATCGTTTTTTGATGAGTATTTGAAAAAATAACTTTTTTAGGTTTATATTCAATTCCAAATTAGGACGTAGAAGTGAACAAAAAAACATTTCATCAAATGGTTGAACTCAGAACCATTAACTTACTTACAATGGTATAAACGACCTTCCGTTTCCTTCAGGTGTCAGTAGCCTACAATAGTAGGTAATTTCTTCTCGTAAAGTTAATATAGTAGTTGACTGTGTCTCGAAAACTTTTGACTGCAACCATCTTTATTGAAAAAATATAGTGAAGTTAAATCGATAGATCTAAGTGGCCATTCAAAGAAAACTCGCCTCATCGAGAAACTGTTGCATTGGTACTATGCAATGAAGGGGAGCCTCATCCAGTTAAAGAACTATCACATATCGCAATAAAAGATCCAACAGAATGGCGTTGCTGATGATTGGTGAAACTTGATTATTTAGCAGATATTTCGGATTGCTTTCAAAAATAATGGTCATTGAAAATTCCAGCCTGAACATTCGGTTTTTGAGGATACTGACTGCCATATTGGAATTTGAGTCACTCCAAAATCGAAAATGTTAACGATCTACTTGGCCCATTCAGATGAAAGATATATTCATCCGGAAAACATGTGGATTACGGTTGTCGCACTTCGAGAAGCCTGAACATTCAGTATTTGAGGATACTGAGTGACATATTGGAATTTGAGTCACTCTACAATAGAAAATTTTAACAATCTACTTGGCCCATATAGATGAAAGATATATTTATCCGGAAAACATATGGATTACGATTGTCGCATTTCGAGAAGATCTAACAAAATTCACATTTTCTGTCGGAATCTTCTGTATCATCGATGCATCCAGTCCAGAATATTCAGTGAGATAATCTTTACAAATACCACCAGTTTCAAAAATTATCTTATATAAACAATTTTGAGCAATACCAATCAAGCAAACAGCAATAGATGAAACCACTCATCCTACGGGTTTTATCATATTGGTTGCTCCCATGGTATTACTGAATAACAGAGTTTGCATCAAAAATGGAAATTCATCTATACAATTATGAGGTTTTCAATTACTACCTTCAAACCGATGAAATGATGCAAGAATTGAATACTAGGCCACCTAAACAAAGTTTCAAAACAATGAAACCTTACTTACCAACAGTCATGAAATTAATATCTAGATGTATTCATGAATCATACCATTTTCCAAATAATATTGAATCAATAAAATCAAAAATTCGTTAATGATTGTGACTTCATATTGGAACTTAACTCCAACTCCACTGAGACAATAATCCTTCAATTGAAACTCCTCCTAGAATACCAATAATCTATGTATAATATCCAGAAATTTGAACATCATAATCAAAATTCATTCATATGAAACTTTAATAATTCGAATGGAAACGATATTCTGAATTTTGAAGAAATCGAAAAGAATACGCGACTATTGGTGAAGCATCTAGCCCCGTCAAATACGACTTTAGTCATTACGAAGTCTGTTGATTCATCCAAACATTGTACTTTCAGGCAAAGATTCTTGCAGACATTTCTCGTTACCCGAGTAATGAGATTTATTAATTTCGAGAATTGACATTTTGTTCTGAAATCGATGCATTCGGTTGAGAATATTTCAGGAAATAATCTTAACGAATCCCACTCGACCGAAGAATCACCTCAGATCCATGTAAACTTTTTCAAACTCAAAGTTTCTTATTTTCAATCAATACCAATCGCTCAACCAGAATACCAGAATAGATGAAACCATCATCCTACGGGATCGTGATTTCACTGTGCTATTAGCTCTCATTATTGCTAAATAATCGACAGGACTTTGAGATTTTGTGGTGTTACTGCTGATAAATGTCCAACTCCAAATGTTAAGATTCATAGTTTGTTATTTTTGAGCCATACCAATTGGTCAAAAATAACATGGTATTGTAGAATAACAAAGTTTTCGTTTCAAAAATAATGAATTTAAAAATCACGTCGAGAAACTATTCAAACAAGGTAATCCTGGCAGGCAAAAGTTTTTTCGGTTACGATGAGAAACTCTAGGGTGATTCGTTAGGTCGTTTTAAGAAAATAGTCAAACGATATGAACATATGTCCGGAGTTGCTTCGTTTCTGAGATACAGAAGGTTGAAATAAAAAAAAAAGTATTTATAAAATATCTTAAATATGCTTACACCAATTTGGTTGAGATTTGCTACAGTTATTTGAAGTATGAAGGCGCTTATTTAGCCCTAACTAGATTGAAATTGTTGGGTCAAGTGGAGCCTCAGTGGGCTCACAGCCAACAGTATTGGGAAAAAAGTACGCCACTGACTCGTAGTAGTTTTTTATTTTTTCAGATTAAAAATGAAACTTTTTCGTGGCTTGAGTTTTCAGCAACAATTTTCGCTGGGCGTTTGGGTTAAAATAATTGGTGACTACTTGATTGGCCCATTTTTTTCACCAGCAAGATTAACAGTTGAATTATACACGAACTTTCTGCGAGATCATTTACCCATTTTGTTACAAGAAGTGCCGGTACTTGTAACAGGCAACATGTGATTTATGCACGACAGGGCTCCAGCTAATTTTAATGTACTTGCTCGTCAGCATCTTGGCATCACCTACGCTAATCACTGGATTGGACGCACATGACCTTAAAATTAACCAGGTCGCAGTCCTGATAAGAATAGTCTAAATTTCTATTCATGAGGTCATCTGAAGGCTCTTCTTTATAAAACTCTTGTACTAGATACAGAAACAGAAACAGATGTAAATGATTTGAGAAATCGAATAATTGACAATTGCNTTGGAACGTGTCAGACAACCAATGACAAATCGAGTGCAGTCGTGTATTTTATCAGAAGATGGACATTTTGCTCATTTACTTTAAGGTCGAAATTGTTTATTATTCACTTTTGGTTTTTATTTTATGTTGTCCATGGATAGTTCTCCGAAGTGATCTCAAAAACGAAGCTGTATTTTCACTTCCTTGATGTGAAAAAAAAATAAAACCTAAAAAAAAGGAGTGGCGCTCTTTTTTTTCTCAATATTTTTGGCTGTGGTGGCCACGGAGACTCCACTGGACCTAATAATTTCAATCTTGTTCGGGTTAAATAACCGCCTTATTACTGTACTGTAGCAAATTTCAATCAAATCGGTGTAAGGATATTTATGATATTTCATATATACCGTTTTCTTTCAAATTCAACGCCCTGTATCTCAGAAACGAAGCAACTTTCGACATATGTTCATAGGACTTTCTTTTTTTAAAACAACCTAGCGAATCACCCTCAATTTTTTTTTACCGTAGTTAGGAAACACCCTGTATACTTAAATAGAGAATGGTATTATGCCATATCCGTGTTGGGAATCACACGTTAAAAAGTAAGATCTCGTTAGTCCTTAGCTCGCACAAGTTTCGACTTCTGAGGGTTGTCGTTCGTAGGGGTGCGATAGCTGGTTAATGGAAAAAACATATAAAATATAACATATATAACATATGGAATCTAGTCAAACTCAATTTAAATCAACATTTCAGGTTTAACACAAATCATCAAGTATGTAATACGCCTGAATTTGAACTGCCATCAAACTCATGTTTTTACTTTTTTTACCCCTTTACATTGTCATTGCATTTAATTGACTTATCGGGGGCCTTTGAACATTGTATATGTGGTTTGCTTTCGATGTATTTCACATTGAATTCGATCAGTGCTATTATCATCCAACGTTTTACAGAAGCTTGTTTTGGTTAGGTATATCACGATACAAATAATGGAATACCTTTTTCAGACTCTATAGTACAGATTTGAAAATATAATTTGGCTGAAAGGATATTACGTCATCTATCACTCGGAATAGATTGATGTGAAATTCGTTAAAGCAAAATTATTGAAACGAATGTGAATATGTTTTGGAGAAATGTTCAGAAATGAATGCGAAATAATCCCATACCTTCATATTTTCAGGATTCATATTTTACTAGCGATCCGCTTCTAGTTCGCCCAGGTAGAAGAGCACGTACTACAAGGGCTGAAATGTCTCATACCTAACACATGGATAGCACTAGTTTTTTGCATCCACCGCCTTTTCAGTAAGAACTAACCTTTAAACGAAAGCTGTTGAAATTTGATGATATTCTACTCATAAGTTTGTGAGTTATTGAGCTAAAAGTGACACTACTTTTGTTAATTTCAGAACAATGGATCAAAAGCAATTCCGTGTTTTAATTTTACACTGCTTCTTGATGGACAAATACCGTTCCAGCGAAGTAATGACTTGAAATGTGTTATAAGGACTCCGCTCCATCAGAAACAACAATTAAATTTTGGTTTGCTGACTACAAATGTGATCGTAGCGACACCGATGATGCAGAACGCAGTGGACCTCAAAATTTCTTTATTTATTTATTCATTGGGAAAATACATCCAACAGGTCATGAGACTCAATTACAGGAGTACATAATACAAAATAAAAAGCTTATAGTAGTCCTCAAAAACAAAAATTAAACATAAAACGTAATCTATATTAGCATCACATACCATGTAACATTATATCAGTTACGTAATGCATTATATATTGCTTTCCCACACTGAGATAAAGTTAAGAAGAATATATCGATATGTAATAAACTCACTTCAGGTTCATTTATAAGAAACGAAATGAAACGACTTCGTAGAAAAACTTCCTCTATTCAGAATAACTCAAACTGATCTACCTTGTTTCGATTACATGATCGTCGTCGTAATCCTTCCTTATCTCAATGTTACATAATGTTTTAATAACATAAGATCGGCATACATCGAAAAGAGCTGTCCTGGCACGTATTAGGTGTTCTAATTAGAATATTGTTTATTTCTCAATTTGTTATTGTTCCACATTATTTGCTATACCAGTACATCTCCCCCCGATGACGAAAAAAAAAAAATTTTGAACAATATTTTTTTTTCATTCAATAAACAATTTTGTCCTATTTTTATGTATTTCTACCAGCTTATTATCTATTCTAACTACAACATTTGGATCTTTATCTTCTACTATAATATAAGGACCTTTGAAGATAGGATCATACTTATTTGAAGATGTGTTCCTTACTAATATCTTATCACCTATCCTAACATTAACAGGATTAATTTTAATATCTAGTTTTTGTTTTCGTAACGATTTTGATACCATTAAATTATTTCCCGCGTCATTCCAAGCTGTTTGCAATCTAAATTTTAACTGAATTGGGTAATCATCGAAATTATATACAGGGTCGATTTGTGTAGCAATGCTCGATGGTACTCGACTCATTTTGCCGAAAACCAATTCGTATGGACTATACCGAGTTTCCGTATGCACTGTATTATTATATGCAAAACACCAATATGGTATCCATGAGCTCCAGGTGTCTGGATGCTCTGATGCATGTATGCGTAAATAATCACCTAGATTTTTATGTGTGTTTTCCAATGCTCCAATGGTTTCGTGATGATACGCCGTTGAATTCAGCTGTTCGATTTTTAGCAGTTTGCACGACTCTTTGAAGGTCGACGCTAGAAATTCAGTGCCTCTGTCTGTCACAACTTGTTCTGGAATACCAAATCGTAAAATAAAATTTTCTACGAATGATTTCGCGACTGTTACTGCCTCTTTATTTTCTAATGGATACCCTTCTACGAATTTTGTTAACTCACATTGCAACGTCAAAATGTATCGGTTATTTTCCCTGTCTTGGTCTAAAGGGCCCACCAAGTCAAGAAAAACTTTCTGAAACGCTGAGGTAGCCGTTGTGGTTATTTTCATTGGTTGCTGATGCGGTCTTGAGTACTTATATCTCTGACAGTCATCACAACGTTTTACAAAATTTTCGATATCCTTTCGGAGACCAGACCAAAAGTAAAGTTTTCTAATATTGTTATACATGCGATTAATTCCAGCATGCCCTCCCGTTGGTAACATGTGGTAATCGTTCAAAATTAATTGCTGGGTTTCCTTCCTAGTTATGTGTTGCTGAGCTTTTATTATATTTATTTTTATACCTGCTTTTCTAATTTCATTGGGAATTTCCAAAATGTTTTTTAATAACGATGCGCATCTATCTTCTTTTACTATAACTAATTCTGGAATTCCATATTCTTGGCAAATTTCCTTCAGGTCTCTCAACGATGCACCGAATGCAGTCGCTGATCGAGATTCATCCTGATTCATATAAATAGTATTTGCCTTTTCATCATATAATATATTCCCTTTTATTTTACACTCAGAACGTTTTTTTCTTTGAAACTCAACTTTCGACAAAGGATACAACTGAACAAATTCTTTAGGTGGTTTCAATAATTCTACGACACCAGGATGATCAGGCCTGTTATCAAAAGAGATATTGGAATTTTCCCGTGAATTGTTGCCCAATTTCTTCGTTTGTGCCCTTGTCACGACATTCATGACTTGACAGGAATTAACTGACATTTCTTTCAGTTCGTCGGAGTCAATTTTTATACGACTTAATGCATCAGCCGTTACATTATCTTTTCCTTTAACATAACTTATTGTAAAATCATATTCTTCTAGTGTTAACCTAAATTTCGTTAGTCTACTTGAAGGATTCGTCATACCGAAAAGATATAATAATGGTTTATGGTCTGTAAGGATAATGAACTTTTTTCCGTAAAGATAAGGACGAAATTTTTTCACACTCCAACAAATAGCAAGTAATTCTTTTTCTATCACACAATAGTTGACTTCAGCTTTATTCAGCGATCTGCTGGCGAACGCCACCGGCTTATCATCTGAATTTGACAGAACTGCTCCGATAGCCAAATTTGAGGCATCGGTACGTAATTTAAAAACGTTTGATTCCGAAAAATCAGGATATGCGAGAATTGGTGGTTGTACCAGTGCCTGCTTTAGCGTTTCGAATGCTTTTTGACATTCTTCGCTCCAAGCGAATACTACACCCTTTTTTGACAATCTGTTAAGCGGTGCTGCGATATCCGCGAAATTCTGAATGAACTTCCTATAATAGTTCGCAAATGCTACAAACCGTTTAGTTTCATTCGAGTCTTTTGGAACCGGAAATTGCTGTATAACACGTATTTTTTCAAAATCTGGAGATATTCCTTCAGATGAAATCACGTGACCCAGATACAATATCTGTTTTTTCAAGAATTCGCATTTGTAAGGATTTAGTTTCAAATTGACCTGTCTCAATCGCTGCAAAGTTTTTACCAAATTCCGATTATGAACTTCCAAATTATTCCCGAAAACTATCAAATCGTCCAAATAAATGAAACATCTCTCATAATTTAACCCTGACATTGCTATGGTCATCGCTCGAGAGAAAGCACTTGGACTCAGTTTCAACCCCATCGGTAATCTCGTCATTTGATACTGACCTTTATCGGTTGTGAAACTTGTGTAAGCTCTAGATGTTGCATCCAATTCAACCTGATAATAGCCCTGAGATAAGTCAAGATGTGAGAAGTACATCGCTCCGGAGAGTGAGTCTAAAATTTCATCTATGCAAGGTAATGGAAATTTGTCATCCTCAATGCGTTTATTCAACAGACGGTAATCGATAACTATCCTCCATTGTTTATTACCCTTACTATCCTCTTTTTTCGGTACTATTAACAATGGTGCCGACCATTCGGACCTTGTTTCCTCTATAATTCCTTCTGACAGCATGTTGTCAATTTGTTTATTTATTTCCGCTTTCTGCGAATGCGGTAACCGGTATGGTTTTACGTATACCGGAATGGCATCCTTTTTTAAATGTATGGTCTGTTTACAGACATTTGTCACCGTCAGTGGGTCATTTTCAAAGCGAAATACGTCCGCATATTTTGCACAGATTTTATCAATAGCTATTTTTTCCTGCTTATTAAGACCTTTGGTATTTATGGAGTTGAGTAACTTATCTATACGCTCAACTGAAAAGTGTGTGTTTCCAAAAGTATGAACATCAAATTCTGAAATATTTTCAGTTTTGGGTCTAAAATTTTTCAAGTGTACCTCTTTATCCGTAATATTCAGAATTTTAACAGGTATAATGTGGTTATGAGGCTTTGCGATAATTCCCGCAGTATAAACACCTTCTGAAATTTCTTCTGGTATGATAATACAATCATCTGAGTTATGTACTTGCAAATATTTAATAATTTCGCACCTTGGTGGAATCGTTATATAATTTTCATACTTGGATTGCAGTGGAATCGACAGTTTCCGATTGTTTATATATATAGAGAATGTGCATAATTCGTAGTTTAATATTGCAGAGTGCTTGACAAAGAAATCTGACCCAATAACACCATTCATATCACTACCAAAGTCATTCACCACATGAAATTCGTGACCTATCTTAACGTCAGATAGTTCTAATGTAATATTAGCCGAGCCTTGCGTGAAGACAAAACCCGCTATGCCGTTTATTTTGATTCTATTTGTCGTATCAACAAACTGATTTTTATTTATACATGATGTAAAAATTACGCTTACCGAAGCACCCGTATCCAATAAAAATTTCAACTCACTTTTTCCGCTTTTCATACATACATAATTAAGACCATTCATACTTAAAACCTTATAATCACCTACATTCTCACTGACTCGACCGAAAAAACTGATTAGATTGCGGGGAAGGGTTGTTTAATTCAGCATCCTGAGCGTTTTCCATAAAAAACCCTCTTCGAGATGGACTGAAAGTTTGGTTGTTGTGATTATTCCAACGCCCTCTAAAATTTCCGCGAAAATGTCCCTGGTTTCGACCCCTAAAATTATTTTTACTATGCAAACTACTTCCTCTGATCTTATTCGATTGTGAGTTATTGAATTGTCCGGTACTGAAATTTGGTCTTCCCCTATTATTCTGCTGAAATCCTCGACTCGTACGGTTGAAATTATTAAATTTTGAGTTCCCTCGCATGTGAAACACCTGCGAAGAAGAGGTTGCACCTCCCGTACATTCCTCATCTACAGCTCCCGTTATAGCATCTTTCAAAGCGCTATAGTTCCTAGCTTTTATGACAGTTCCCAGATCGTGACTTCGCAGTCCGTTCGCGAAAGCATGAATTGCCAGTTTTTCGTTCGCAACTTTAAGAATTTTCATTGCCTCGACATTTCCATCGGCTTGCGCTATTGTCAAATCGACCAGTAATTCCTCGATTGATTTACCAAATTCATTCACTGATTTATGTTTTTGTTTTGCGTTATGTAATTCAACTGATAAACTTGCGGCAGAATGCTTTGTCAACAAGTGTTTTTTGATGTCTTTAATTAAATCAGTATTAGACGGATATGACGACTCTAATCTCATCTTTGCACTTTGTGACAATCTAGTTTTAAGGACATAGTTTGTTAGTGTTACTTTTCCATTATCGTCTAAAAGACTATCGTATAATTCAATGGCATCTATTAACTGTTTTACAGATTCCTCCGAATTGTCGGTTATAGGCAATAAGCTTGACGCTATTCTGAGATCAAATTTTTCACCCATTATTGTAAAATTTCTAGTAATTTCTGTAATATTAGCTAATCTAGTCTCTAAGGTATTTCGAATATCGACTAATAATTTGTTTGAAGATTCAACATATAACTTAACTTTTTGAATTATATCTGCATCTTTAGGGCCCGCATTGAATTTATTTTTCACTTCATTTAACTCTGATTCAATCCTATTTAATTCTTCAAACTTGCGATTTATAGCTTTTAGATCAACTCGCCTCTCTTTGCTATCTTTATTTAAATTCCTATTAAAAACTTTGAGTTCTTCAAACGAGTATCTAAATAAGTCTATGATGCTCATTTGCTACGCTAAAGACGAAAATAAATCGATATATTGATACACAAACTTATACTAAATAAATACGACCTTAAAATGTCTTTCCATGTGTCATCCAATTTCCACTCTACTTGTTGTTGGTTTTCACTTTGGAATGCGTGAACCACCCATGTAATTCGTTTTCTTCTCACTCCTTACGCCTATACCAACTCCTGACTCCTCGTTATCTCTCTTCTTATCTTCTTTTCTAATGATTTCTGGCACCTCTTTATTAGAAATGCGCCGAGTGCCAAAATGAAACAGGCGAAAGCTACTATGCCTAGTACTTCGGAAACGGAGAACCCATTGCTAGCTGAAACTCCACCACTGTTCCCGGCTTGGCTTATGATTACTTCTTCTTTACTCTCTGTGGATCCCATGTTGGAAGATGTCAAATGCAACTCGTCTCTATTTCTCAGTATCTACCCGTTAATAACATACGTGGTAATCCTGGAATCACCTGATTCCATGGCAGGATCGCCATGTAATAAACTCACTTCAGGTTCATTTATAAGAAACGAAATGAAACGACTTCGTAGAAAAACTTCCTCTATTCAGAATAACTCAAACTGATCTACCTTGTTTCGATTACATGATCGTCGTCGTAATCCTTCCTTATCTCAATGTTACAT